>BROG01001202.1:0-99781 GCA_030159075.1 Atrina japonica
TTATGTGAATTATGTAAATTTTATTGACATCTTTGAAAGAACTACTTCCTGCCCTGGTACATTTGATTGCAACATACACTGAGACTATGCCGGAATTGTGTCAAGTGTATTGAGAGTGTTGACGCAATACATGTTATGTGCTTCAACACCCTCCCCCACTTGGCGGAGGCCACCCCGTTAGATGTTTGGCTGACCGCCAGCCACCCCAAACTGCTGCTCCACCACCAGATGCTTGCCACCCCCCTGACTGCCACCACCCCCGACCACTGCCCCAGCAGATGGTGAAAATCGATTTTTATATAATCTTCCAATCGATTTTATATAACATATTAAAATAGAAATAGGTGGTATAGAACCATATATTATAAAAAAAACAAATATAATAATAATAAAAGATGTCTGTTTTTTCAATGATGAAATCTCTATATAAAAAGGGGGGTCCACAAAGAAAATTTATGGAACCGTTTCGAATTATATTAGAGGGACGAAGGCGGAAGAAGAGAAAACCAAAATTTAATAGTCATTAAATAAATGTTGGACAGGGTGGAGACGAAATCTATGAAAGAAATGTTTTACAGGGGAGAGATGAAATCTAGAATTAATAATGTCATGAACGAGTTGGAAGTAAAAGCTAAGTTTTATAAAGTCATGAAAGAAATGGTTGATCTCCGCGAGATGAAATGTAAGTTTAATAACATCATGTATGAGTTGAAAGTAGAATATGGGACAAGATTTATGGATTGTTGCAGTTTCTAGATTTTTATAGATCGATTAAGAAAGATGTTATTAGATTCTTAGAGAATGTTTAAAAGAAGACGGAAAGAGAAAAAACGTATTAGAAGACGAATTTATACTTTGATTAAACGATGACAATTTATTAAGTCGAACAACCCACTTGGAAAACCAAATTGCTTAAATTAAATGGGACTTATACGAACAACTCCGTGTAGAAGAACATAGACAAAAATCGGGGAAGAAGAAGATAATGTGAAGACGTAAAAGTGTGCGATCATTACCACATCACTGGGAAGTATTGCAGCGTGGCTCATAGAAAATGTAATTAAAAATCGAGAATTCAGAAGGGTGTTACTAAGATTCCGGTAATCGTGCACAATTTAAAAGGGTATGATTTGCATCTGATCATTTGGGATATCGCAAAAGTTTCTGGGAACATAAACTGCATCGCCCTTAATTCCGAAAAATTCTTCTCCTTTAGTTTAGGTCAACTTAAATTTATAGATAGCTTTCAATTCATGAGCAGATCATTACAAGGGTTGTTATGGATGAGCGGTCTGAGGGATAAGGACCCTCTTAAACTTGTGCCGAATTTGGGCGATAAGAAAAATTAGGTTGTGCATTACAAGACCTTAGGATTGAGAGCGTTGACACAATACATGTTATGTGCTTCAACACCCTCCCCTTGGATGGAGCTCTACATTACTACCGAACTCAGACGGAATTGTAAAAATTATTTCGAGAAAGAATTCTTCAAACTGATGAATAATTGCGTGTTCGGTAAAACCATGGAAATTGTTCAAAATAGGGTTACCATTAGACTCATTAGAAGTACGGCGGGGAATAAAATCAGTAAACTCACCGCCAGTCCCTATTTTGACAAAGCTGATGTCATCGGCGAAGATTTGGTTTTTGTATACATGAGGAAAGAAATGGTAAAGTTGAATAAACCGATTTATGTGGGGAAGTCCGTTCTCGATTTGTCGAAGTACCACATGTATAATTGGTACTTCAACTTCCTAAAGAGGAAATACGACAAGTTTAAGTTATTATACATGGATACAGACAGCCTGGTGGTGGAGATAGAAATGGAGAACGCGTATCAGGACATGGTAGACCATGCGGAGGAATTCGATTTCTCCAATTTTCCCTATGATCATCAGTGTTTCGCCGACATACCGAAAGACAAACTTCACACCTTTAAAAACAAAAACAAAAAAAGTTTGAGGGATATTTAAGGACGAGGCTGGCGGAATCGTAATTATTGTATATGTAGGACTTGGACCGAAGATGTACGAGGTCTGATTGAAGGTCGGGAAAGATATCAAGAAAGCAAAAGGGGTAAAGAAGTGCATGGTAGATAAGGGAGTAACCTTCGTCAACTACGAAAATGCACTTTTTAAAGACGAAATATTAAGCACAAAGATGAGCTTCCTGCGATCATTCGAACACATCATTTACTGTTTGGATATCTATAAGATCGCATCATCGCCACTTAACACGAAGGTCTTCATCAGCGCTAAACTTAATCACAATAGTTAATTGGTTGTTCCCTTGTAAAAAAGTGTTTTTCAGGTTCACACCTCATCTAAGATGGCCGCCAGGTGGGAACATAATTCAACATTAGATCCTATACGAAAACACATATATAGGTCTTTTTCTCTGGAACTACCATCCCAATTGGAACCATACTTGGTCACAATGGTCATTGGATTGATTTATTTAAAAAGTGTGTCCAGCAGGTCTGAGTCCTATCCCAGATGGCCACCAGTAGGAAACAGTTTAGTTTTTTCAACCCTAAAAGTCAAAAGTCTTCTCCTCTGAAACGTGGGCAATAGGAACCAAACTTGGTCACAATAGTCCTTGGGTGGTCCCCTGTATAAAATGTGTCTTTCAGGTTCACACATCATCCAAGATGGCTGCCAACAAGGAACATAATTTAACATTGGACCCCATGGGAAAACAAATTTTCATTTTTTTTTCTCTGGAACTGCAATCCCAATAAGAATCATACTTTGTCACAATGGTTGTTTGGATGGACCTGTTTAAAACATGTTTCTGGTAGCCCCAGGTCCTATTCTAGATGGCTGCCAGCAAGAAACATAGTTTTGCATTTGACCCTATGAGAAAATACATTTAAGACTACATACTACTACATTGTCTGTTTGAACCAAATTTGGTGACAATGGTCCTTAAATGGACCCATTTAAAAAAAAAGTGTCTGGCAGGTGGTCCACTTCTCATCCAAGATTGTTGCCAGCAGAGAACAAATTTAAACATTGGATTCGATGGGAAAGAACATTTAGAGACCCCCCTCCGAAACTACTTGGCTAATTGGAACCAAACTTGGTCACAATGCTTCTTGGACCCATTTAAAAGTATCTGGCAGGTCCAGATCCTATCCAAGATGGCCACCAACAAGAAACTTGGTTTAACATTGGACGGTATGGGAACACATTCAAAGACCTTCTCCTCTGAAATCAATGAGCCAATTGGAACAAACCTTGATCAGTATTCCTTTGATGGTCCATTTTGAAAATGGTGTTCAGCAAGCCCACACCTCATCCATCATGCCTGCCAGTGGGGAACTAAGTTTAATATTGGACCATATTGGAACACTTTCAAAGATCTACTCTGAAACCACTGGGCTAATTGAAACCAAACCTATAAGGACAAAAGTCCTTGGGTAGTTTACTTAAAAAATTGTGCCTCTTGGAGCCAGGAGAGCGATACAGGCACTTGTGAGCCTCTTATTTTATGAGTCATGACCATTTGATTATTTTTTCTTGAGCTTTCTTTGTCTGTGTTATTTCTCAGTAACTTCAGGATGTATTTCAATAAATTCATTATCTGTATCAAATTATGCCACCTATAGGACTTTCTGTATTTCATTTTCAGTTACAAGCAAGTCCTTTTAATAGTAAGGTAAGGATATTTTGATATTAAAACTGAAATGTATAGAAAATTCATCAGTCAAAAGGGTTGAATATCACTCTTTTATCCGTTGCAATAATATACTATCACAACATTATCACCTCACTTTAATTAATAATAACTTTATTCTTATTTGTTTTAAATGTTCATAATTGGGGAAGGTACTTTGAAATAAATATCCCTGTGCAGGCAAAATGTTTTGTATAATAGGCTGCATCTCTACAACAGCTACGGAAATTCATTTTAACCTTCATACCGTACGGCTCATGTGTTTCGTAATTTTTCTATGGATCACAGAGGGAAGATGCCCCGTGTAAAATCTGAAAAACCACTCTGTTTTTTGTCCCATGGTCGTGTATAAGGGGCCATAAAATATTGTGAGCCAACACTTGTCGGCATCTCTCATATCATCGGGAGAGAAGTGAAAATCACCTAGGCGTGAAGGCTGACTTGTCTTATCGATAATCTACCTGTAAAACTGTTGTCCACTAGATCTATCAAAAAATAAAAGGGTGTTACTAGCAGAGAAAAGTTTGAGGAATTGTGTTTTTATTTTTTAAGAAATTATTGATATTACTTGTATATTTTTTGTTTTCACTTATTTACTTGTCAGATTCTAGCACCCGTACTAGGCCTAATTAATATCACGTGTATACTAGCATAAATACGATTGTTAAAAGAAAACAGACTACTCTACATTTACTTTAAATGAATTAATTGGGGAGATTTTATAACAATATATTATTTTTGTTTATTATAAATAAATTACTTGGTAAATCAAAAAATCTAAATGTGCCGGCGTCGGACATTTTGGCCTACAGTCTGATGGTGAATAAAATGGATCTATTTCAACTTTCGTCATGATTTGAGATTTCTGTCGTCGAGAGAAACAAAAAAAAATTAAATAAAAATAATAACAATGTTTTCTCAGTTGAATATATTTATTGTGCATCTGTAAGTTGGTATAAAATAAAGGACTCAACTTTTTATGCGCCGAAATTGAGTATCGATTTTCCACACGCCGAGGTCTTTCTAAGTTAGGAGTGATGTACTGCCATATTCTTCCTTCTGAGAATCACGTGATCTACCTGTACCATGTATGCTGTAGCCTACACGTTTCATGACTCGGGTTGCCGGGAAAATGATTTACGTTTATGGCTTATAATATCAGTTTATTGTATTGAAATGTGAAGATTCCCGACAATTTTTAGATAGATAGTTTTCAAGAAGGAAGAGATAGATAATTTTCAAGAAGGAAGAATATAACTGACCCCATAGCACGAGCACGAGCACGTTTTTTTTCTTCTGATTTTAAAACATTGAGTCCGAGAGAAAATTAGGAAATATCGACATTTTCTGTTTAGTTTTGGCGACGTATCTGTATTTTTCCTTCACCAAAATATCACAATGACTGATGTAACTGATTTTATTTATCATTATAGAATCTAGATCTAAGTTAAGTTCATACCGGTGCGCCCAAAACTAAGCCTAATTTATGGATTTGAGGGATTTTATCTCTCCATGGGGTACACAACTTCAGTTTCAGGTAGAACCTATGAAAATTATTAACATTATGCAGCTGTCCTGAACTTAATCAATTAAATTTTCTAACTGAAAAATACTTTGGCTATCCATACAAGAATAAATTAAAAAGTTGGCTACATACAGTACGGGCCACGTGGATTCTGCAAAAGTCACATCATCACGGCGGGGTTAGTTTTGAGTGAACGTCCACGTTCAAATTGCGGTTATCCACCGCAGTCGCCGTCATCACGGCGATTAAAAATCTTCACAAATCGCGGGGATGAAAAAAAATCATTGCTAATCACGGCTGTTGAAAATCATCGCAAATCGCGGCTGTTGAAAATCATCGCAAATAGCTGCTGCCGTTCTGCGTATACTACTAGAATTGTCGAACTGAATTCTATTTGTGTGTGTGTGTGTGTGTGTGATCAATCTTTTCGTGAAATATCAAAGTACATTACTATTTGCTTAAATTCGACCATTATCTTCTATAGTGCCGGAAACATGACCTTCAAATTGAACTTAAACCAAACAATAAACCCGACTTTCACTTTGTTCAACAGGTATGTTATAATTGCATCACATACCAAAGTTCATCTGTGTCAAGTATTGAAATTGATTACCCAAGCTGTCAAGTCAAAGTGTGTGAAATGTAATCACACCTCTGCAGGACATGTGTAACCTTCTTTCTATCCTTACATGTCTATCGCTTTTCCACTATCTGTAATGGTGATATTAGACATTGTATGTCAATTAACACAAGATTTGTGACATCGATTAAAAAATGGACAAAAAGAAATAACAGATTTTCAAATAAAAACTGCAAGCATAATTTGTGACGGTGCTTAAAAATTAGAAGTTCTGTAATACCCTCTCTCTCTCTCTCTCTCTGTCTCTGTCTCTCTCCCTCCCTCCCTCCCCACAGTTATTTTTGCTCAGTTCCGATATCTAAAGGTACTTTGTTTTGTTTCAATGGTTTTATGCCTGTTTTATTCAGTTCTTCAGATATATATACAGGGTTTGAAAAATCCACTCGCCCACTCGCTTCGGCGAGTAACAAATCGTTTCAGGCAATAAATATCCATAATGAACTCGCCCATGTGGCGAGTGCTGACGCCCTTCTGAAAATCTGTTTTCCCTTTTAAATTTCGAAACTGGTCCATTTCCTTCTATTTTCAGTTCAAAATACATTAAAATAACCAATTAGAAACTTATATGATTATTTTATTTACCTCGTGGCCAAAAATGTCACAGAACACATCGTGTGTTGACAGCTGATACTTGCAGTGTGTTGAGGAAGTGGAAATTGGATGTGTGTAAATAAAAGAACCAATTCCGTACGGACCTGAATTTCAGGATTTGGTAAAATAATCATAACTCTATAATTTGTATAGAAGTTGTAAAATCTGAATGTAAGTGAATGATAAAGGTAAAAATAGTTACTAAATACTATAAATAAAAGTTTTAATGAAAATATAGAAATGGATAGCTCTTGTTTTCATCTAAAAATAGTGAAAACTTACTTTTGTAATTTATATTGATTTAGTTAAACACATAGTAGTAACATCATAAAATAGTAATAATAATAATTGATTATAGTAATAATAATGATGCATTTACAGTTAATTTAGATGCAAATGCATCATTCAGAGATAATATATATTGTATATAAATTTATGTATTAAAATAACAATAACTTAAAAAAACCAATTAAATAAAGTATTTTTTTTCATTGTATGTAACCAGATTTTTATGGCGGGCAACCAAAATTTCAGTCAAGAATTTGAATTCTAAAAACTTAAAATGAGAGCATACAAAAGGTGTGGTAAGATTTTCACACATTTTCCATCAAAATAAGTACTTAATTAGAAAAAAAGACAATTTGTCAAATGAAGAGTATCATATCTGTCAAATCATATAAGATCTATTTACTTTGAAAAAAGATTTTATACGCTCTTAACCCGAAGGGCGAGTGCTTTTATACAAAATTTTCGAACCCTGAGATATATATATATATATATATATATATATATATATATATATATATATATATATATATATATATATATATATATATATATATATATATGCTTTTAATTGTTAAAAATTGAACAGTAAAATCGAAGTTCAGGGCACCCGAGAATAACTAATTTTCGCAAAGTAAACGCCAAATTTCCACTCCATAAAAAATCAAGGTTAATGCGGCCCTGAACTGATTGTTGTCAAGAGCCAAGAGATGCCTAGGTTTTTAAGTAGAATAAAAAAAAAATAATAAACTTATATCTTGTTTGAATTAATTTAAAGCTGTTTACTTGTACCTATGAAAAGCATTTTGTTTTCAGGAGAAAATTCGTTACTTTTTAATATTCATTTTCCCACCAAAAATAAATTTTGTGAAAATAGCGTTTTAATCATACTTTAAAATCACAGAAAAGGTTTACATCAATAGAATATAAAAATTTCAGATACCAAAGTATAAATCAATAGAATGTCCAGGACATAGATACAAATCCGGTAAAAATGGACAAACACGGACCTCTGGAAACCAAGAGGTGGGATCAGGTGCCATGGAGGAGTAAGCATCCCCTTTCGCGGTCACAACCGCCGTGAGTCCACAGTCAAGTCCAATGAAACAAGTGAGGGGTGTATCCTCGTCACAATTGATACAGACGTCTCAACAACCGCCAACGAAAAGGCAACTCAACATTTCACTTAGTGAAACAGAGTAGTCGCAAACAAGACTATTATACCGACCGTAAAATTTGTAGAACGTTGACATTAAACGCGGTTTTCGATATCCCTGTGTCAATAATTTGTCAGTGAGTAGTTTACCTCTGTATATGAAATCTTCATATGTTGTGCACGCCCTGGCATATCGGATCATTTGTGAAATATAAACTCCATATGCGCGTGACTGAGGGATATTACTACTTAAATGTGGAAAATTTACGATGGGAAAGCCGAAATCGTCACGTTTATCGTATAGCTTAGTTGCTAATTTCCCATCTGTGTTTATATTAAGTAAAATGTCTAAGTATGAAGCGTGTGTGCTTGATTCTGTTGTATCTTTAATTTCTAGTTCGCCGGGATATATCGCATTGACATATGTATGAAAATTGTCATTATTAATTGACAAAACGTCGTTGATATATCTAAATGTCAAATTAAAGGACACCGCTAACTTTTTCTTCTTTTGAATCAGCAGTTTCTGAATGAAGTCTGCTTCGTATGAATAAAGGAACAGGTCGGCCAATAAAGGAGCACAATTGGTTCCCATAGGAATGCCGACAGTTTGTTGAACGACCACGTCTCCGAACATTAAAAATATATTGTCTATTAGAAATTCCAGCATGTTTTTTATATCAACTTCAGTATATTTATGTGTAGAATCAGAGTGGTGTTTGACAAAATAAGTATCCTGATAGCCAATCACTAGATATTTAAATTTTTGGGTACCACCTTTAGTGAAAAAGCAGTTGTCTATGATGCTGAAAAGTCTTTCTTTTAATTTTTTATGTGGAATAGTAGTGTAAAGAGTAGAGAAGTCATAAGTTTTGATACTGTGAATTCGAGAAAAATTTAGAACTATCATGTATGCGATAATAGTAAAAAGGTATAGCATTTCCTGGTCTCCTGATGTTTCCACTAAAACTACCGAATTTTTATTATATGCTAAACCTTTGTAATTGAATTTGGGTTGCTGATACCTTTATCTACCCGACTTTAACATAAACGTCAGTTAAAGTAAAGTATAACGGTGTATGTGTGTACACTATTTTAATTACTTATAAGCTTATGATATATCAAAGTTATATTACCTATTTTTCAGAAGATTAAAAAGGGTATGAATAACATGCATGTATTATTAAAAGTTCAAGAAAATCTGTACCCGATTTCATAATACGAAACATTCACGCGGGTAAAACTTTTTACAAAGTCTTTTTTTTTAACATTCAATGTTTTATACAATTAAAATTCCCAGGTTTCAAAAACTTATTTTAATATCACCAAGCTGAATTTGGACATTTTTATTTTTATTATTCTGGACTCTGCAAAACAAAATTATGTTTCTATTTTCACATGTATGTTTACCTTTTAATTTACCCCGTGACACACGGATTATAATCATCAATTTACAGATTCAATTGTTTATGTTTTCTCACTACATGTGCCTAGACTTTGTGACACCTGGACAATAATTATAATACAGGAAATTGACTTACTTCACATGTTAATCCTCTTTTTACATAATTATTTTTATTTCTGTCAAAACAATTATGTACTTATTTAATGTCTCAATTATATTAATGTACATCTGTCTAAGATTTTAATTTGCTATTGTTTGGTGATTGACTCAACACCTCTCAAACTGATACCAGATCTTATATTTACAAACCATTGTTCCAAATTCTTATAAATACTTTTGTAACATTTCAATTCCTAAGTTCGGACATCAGACACACTACTGATAACACCGACTCGTTACTTTGTTTTTGGAGACCACGTATACTACTGGTCATATATCCAACTCGCCTTCTATTTTCATCCAGGACTTATTACTTTTATTCAATTTTTGGACTTATTATTTTTTTACTGATCAATTCGGACTATTTGCATTTTATTGTTACATTTTGTGATTTTATTATACTGTTCATCGTTGCGGATTGACAATAAATACGGATTAACTTAATCAGTGTTCTTCCTGGAGTTGTATTTTGGTGGACCACAGGGAACACGGCACTCTATCTACTTTACGGCCCACAGCGCCACGTTACTTTACAGCCCACAGCGCAACACACAACGTCTCTTACTCTTCTTCTCACCAACATTCCCTCACCCCGTTGTTATAAATGGTGGAGAAAACCTAAGGGTAAATCAACGCCCGGGGTCACTGCATATATTTTGTAGTGGCTTGGATCCAGGACCTCTGGCTCAACAAAAAGCAAGTTTCCCCAGCGCAACAGCTCAACGATGGACTACTACTTCCGGTCAACCTGGACATATTCACAACCGAGAATCAACAGTGATCAACTTCATTTTAACAAAACATGTTACAGGTGTCATTTGCCTGGACACGTAGTGAAATCTTGCACATCAGATGTAAAACAAAAGTCAAAATCAAACCAGGTACGTGATCAGCGCAGGATCCAACAATATCTTGAAAGAAAACAGTCATTACAAGATTTACCTTTTTACAATGTGAAATACGGAGCTCTAATGAAATTACTGGACACTTCAGGTTCCATTAAAACTGAATTATCAAGAACTAAACAAATTCTTAAAAACCACCAAACTGAAATTCAAAATCTCATTTCAAAACTTCAGAGTACGGAGGATGAATTGTGCACTACAAGAAATAAATTGGAAACATGTCAAAAGGAAAACTTGACTCTTAACAACAAACTGGATACTGTATCATCGGAAGTGGACAAAAGCACAGAATACAGTCAAACACAAATTTCTGAACTCCAAGCTGAACTAGAAATTACCACAAAAACGAAGAAAATGGCTCTATATCGTGTTCAGGAACTCACTGTCAGTGAACATGAGAAAAATTTAAAAATCAATTTATTGAACTACAAAATTGACACTCTAGAATTTAAAAAATGAGGACTTAGAAAACATTATGTCAGACCAGCTACAAGAAATTGAAAATCTACAAAACTGCATTGAATTCCAGACCACCTTATCGACACAACAGACAAAACTACAGACGCGACAGAAATTTCTACCGTTAACTCATGTAAAACACGAGGACGTGTTTTCCTCGGAGAGGAGGGAAATTATCACCAAGCTGAATTCGGACATTTTTTATTTTTATTATTCTGGACTCTGCAAAACAAAATTATGTTTCTATTTTCACATGTATGTTTACCTTTTAATTTACCCCGTGACACACGGATTATAATCATCAATTTACAGATTCAATTGTTTATGTTTTCTCACTACATGTGCCTAGACTTTGTGACACCTGGACAATAATTATAATACAGGAAATTGACTTACTTCACATGTTAATCCTCTTTTTTACATAATTATTTTTATTTCTGTCAAAACAATTATGTACTTATTTAATGTCTCAATTATATTAATGTACATCTGTCTAAGATTTAATTTGCTATTGTTTGGTGATTGACTCAACACCTCTCAAACTGATACCAGATCTTATATTTACAAACCATTGTTCCAAATTCTTATAAATACTTTTGTAACATTTCAATTCCTAAGTTCGGACATCAGACACACTACTGATAACACCGACTCGTTACTTTGTTTTTGGAGACCACGTATACTACTGGTCATATATCCAACTCGCCTTCTATTTTCATCCAGGACTTATTACTTTTATTCAATTTTTGGACTTATTATTTATTACTCATCAATTCGGACTATTTGCATTTTATTGTTACATTTTGTGATTTTATTATACTGTTCATCGTTGCGGATTGACAATAAATACGGATTAACTTAATCAGTGTTCTTCCTGGAGTTGTATTTTGGTGGACCACAGGGAACACGGCACTCTATCTACTTTACGGCCCACAGCGCCACGTTACTTTACAGCCCACAGCGCAACACACAACGTCTCTTACTCTTCTTCTCACCAACATTCCCTCACCCCGTTGTTATAAATGGTGGAGAAAACCTAAGGGTAAATCAACGCCCGGGGTCACTGCATATATTTTGTAGTGGCTTGGATCCAGGACCTCTGGCTCAACAAAAAGCAAGTTTCCCCAGCGCAACAGCTCAACGATGGACTACTACTTCCGGTCAACCTGGACATATTCACAACCGAGAATCAACAGTGATCAACTTCATTTTAACAAAACATGTTACAGGTGTCATTTGCCTGGACACGTAGTGAAATCTTGCACATCAGATGTAAAACAAAAGTCAAAATCAAACCAGGTACGTGATCAGCGCAGGATCCAACAATATCTTGAAAGAAAACAGTCATTACAAGATTTACCTTTTTACAATGTGAAATACGGAGCTCTAATGAAATTACTGGACACTTCAGGTTCCATTAAAACTGAATTATCAAGAACTAAACAAATTCTTAAAAAACCACCAAACTGAAATTCAAAATCTCATTTCAAAACTTCAGAGTACGGAGGATGAATTGTGCACTACAAGAAATAAATTGGAAACATGTCAAAAGGAAAACTTGACTCTTAACAACAAACTGGATACTGTATCATCGGAAGTGGACAAAAGCACAGAATACAGTCAAACACAAATTTCTGAACTCCAAGCTGAACTAGAAATTACCACAAAAACGAAGAAAATGGCTCTATATCGTGTTCAGGAACTCACTGTCAGTGAACATGAGAAAAATTTAAAAATCAATTTATTGAACTACAAAATTGACACTCTAGAATTTAAAAATGAGGACTTAGAAAACATTTATGTCAGACCAGCTACAAGAAATTGAAAATCTACAAACTGCATTGAATTCCAGACCACCTTATCGACACAACAGACAAAACTACAGACGCGACAGAAATTTCTACCGTTAACTCATGTAAAACACGAGGACGTGTTTTCCTCGGAGAGGAGGGAAATTATCACCAAGCTGAATTCGGACATTTTTATTTTTATTATTCTGGACTCTGCAAAACAAAATTATGTTTCTATTTTCACATGTATGTTTACCTTTTAATTTACCCCGTGACACACGGATTATAATCATCAATTTACAGATTCAATTGTTTATGTTTTCTCACTACATGTGCCTAGACTTTGTGACACCTGGACAATAATTATAATACAGGAAATTGACTTACTTCACATGTTAATCCTCTTTTTACATAATTATTTTTATTTCTGTCAAAACAATTATGTACTTATTTAATGTCTCAATTATATTAATGTACATCTGTCTAAGATTTAATTTGCTATTGTTTGGTGATTGACTCAACACCTCTCAAACTGATACCAGATCTTATATTTACAAACCATTGTTCCAAATTCTTATAAATACTTTTGTAACATTTCAATTCCTAAGTTCGGACATCAGACACACTACTGATAACACCGACTCGTTACTTTGTTTTTGGAGACCACGTATACTACTGGTCATATATCCAACTCGCCTTCTATTTTCATCCAGGACTTATTACTTTTATTCAATTTTTGGACTTATTATTTATTACTCATCAATTCGGACTATTTGCATTTTATTGTTACATTTTGTGATTTTATTATACTGTTCATCGTTGCGGATTGACAATAAATACGGATTAACTTAATCAGTGTTCTTCCTGGAGTTGTATTTTGGTGGACCACAGGGAACACGGCACTCTATCTACTTTACGGCCCACAGCGCCACGTTACTTTACGGCCCACAGCGCAACACACAACGTCTCTTACTCTTCTTCTCGCCAACATTCCCTCACCCCGTTGTTATAAATGGTGGAGAAATCCTAAGGGTAAATCAACGCCCGGGGTCACTGCATATATTTTGTAGTGGCTTGGATCCAGGACCTCTGGCTCAACAAAAAGCAAGTTTCCCCAGCGCAACAGCTCAACGATGGACTACTACTTCCGGTCAACCTGGACATATTCACAACCGAGAATCAACAGTGATCAACTTCATTTTAACAAAACATGTTACAGGTGTCATTTGCCTGGACACGTAGTGAAATCTTGCACATCAGATGTAAAACAAAAGTCAAAATCAAACCAGGTACGTGATCAGCGCAGGATCCAACAATATCTTGAAAGAAAAACAGTCATTACAAGAGTTACCTTTTTACAATGTGAAATACGGAGCTCTAATGAAATTTACTGGACACTTCAGGTTCCATTAAAACTGAATTATCAAGAACTAAACAAATTCTTAAAAACCACCAAACTGAAATTCAAAATCTCATTTCAAAACTTCAGAGTACGGAGGATGAATTGTGCACTACAAGAAATAAATTGGAAACATGTCAAAAGGAAAACTTGACTCTTAACAACAAACTGGATACTGTACCATCGGAAGTGGACAAAAGCACAGAATACAGTCAAACACAAATTTCTGAACTCCAAGCTGAACTAGAAATTACCACAAAAGCGAAGAAAATGGCTCTATATCGTGTTCAGGAACTCACTGTCAGTGAACATGAGAAAAATTTAAAAATCAATTTATTGAACTACAAAATTGACACTCTAGAATTTAAAAATGAGGACTTAGAAAACATTATGTCAGACCAGCTACAAGAAATTGAAAATCTACAAACTGCATTGAATTCCAGACCACCTTATCGACACAACAGACAAAACTACAGACGCGACAGAAATTTCTACCGTTAACTCATTTAAAACACGAGGACGTGTTTTCCTCGGAGAGGAGGGAAATTATCACCAAGCTGAATTCGGACATTTTTATTTTTATTATTCTGGACTCTGCAAAACAAAATTATGTTTCTATTTTCACATGTATGTTTACCTTTTAATTTACCCCGTGACACACGGATTATAATCATCAATTTACAGATTCAATTGTTTATGTTTTCTCACTACATGTGCCTAGACTTTGTGACACCTGGACAATAATTATAATACAGGAAATTGACTTACTTCACATGTTAATCCTCTTTTTACATAATTATTTTTATTTCTGTCAAAACAATTATGTACTTATTTAATGTCTCAATTATATTAATGTACATCTGTCTAAGATTTAATTTGCTATTGTTTGGTGATTGACTCAACACCTCTCAAAAACTGATACCAGATCTTATATTTACAAACCATTGTTTCCAAATTCTTATAAATACTTTTGTAACATTTCAATTCCTAAGTTCGGACATCAGACACACTACTGATAACACCGACTCGTTACTTTGTTTTTGGAGACCACGTATACTACTGGTCATATATCCAACTCGCCTTCTATTTTCATCCAGGACTTATTACTTTTATTCAATTTTTGGACTTATTATTTATTACTCATCAATTCGGACTATTTGCATTTTATTGTTACATTTTGTGATTTTATTATACTGTTCATCGTTGCGGATTGACAATAAATACGGATTAACTTAATCAGTGTTCTTCCTGGAGTTGTATTTTTGGGTGGACCACAGGGAACACGGCACTCTATCTACTTTACGGCCCACAGCGCCACGTTACTTTACGGCCCACAGCGCCACACACAACGTCTCTTACTCTTCATCTCGCCAACATTCCCTCACCCCGTTGTTATAAATGGTGGAGAAATCCTAAGGGTAAATCAACGCCCGGGGTCACTGCATATATTTTGTAGTGGCTTGGATCCAGGACCTCTGGCTCAACAAAAAGCAAGTTTCCCCAGCGCAACAGCTCAACGATGGACTACTACTTCCGGTCAACCTGGACATATTCACAACCGAGAATCAACAGTGATCAACTTCATTTTAACAAAACATGTTACAGGTGTCATTTGCCTGGACACGTAGTGAAATCTTGCACATCAGATGTAAAACAAAAGTCAAAATCAAACCAGGTACGTGATCAGCGCAGGATCCAACAATATCTTGAAAGAAAACAGTCATTACAAGAGTTACCTTTTTACAATGTGAAATACGGAGCTCTAATGAAATTACTGGACACTTCAGGTTCCATTAAAACTGAATTATCAAGAACTAAACAAATTCTTAAAAACCACCAAACTGAAATTCAAAATCTCATTTCAAAACTTCAGAGTACGGAGGATGAATTGTGCACTACAAGAAATAAATTGGAAACATGTCAAAAGGAAAACTTGACTCTTAACAACAAACTGGATACTGTATCATCGGAAGTGGACAAAAGCACAGAATACAGTCAAACACAAATTTCTGAACTCCAAGCTGAACTAGAAATTACCACAAAAACGAAGAAAATGGCTCTATATCGTGTTCAGGAACTCACTGTCAGTGAACATGAGAAAAATTTAAAAATCAATTTATTGAACTACAAAATTGACACTTTAGAATTTAAAAATGAGGACTTAGAAAACATTATGTCAGACCAGCTACAAGAAATTGAAAATCTACAAATAACTGCATTGAATTCCAGACCACCTTATCGACACAACAGACAAAAACTACAGACGCGACAGAAATTTCTACCGTTAACTCATTTAAAACACGAGGACGTGTTTTCCTCGGAGAGGAGGGAAATTATCACCAAGCTGAATTCGGACATTTTTATTTTTATTATTCTGGACTCTGCAAAACAAAATTTATGTTTCTATTTTCACATGTATGTTTACCTTTTAATTTACCCCGTGACACACGGATTATAATCATCAATTTACAGATTCAATTGTTTATGTTTTCTCACTACAACCTGTGCCTAGACTTGTGACACCCTGGACAATAATTATAATACAGGAAATTGACTTACTTCACATGTTAATCCTCTTTTTACATAATTAGTTTTATTTCTGTCAAAAACAATTATGTACTTATTTAATGTCTCAATTATATTAATGTACATCTGTCTAAGATTTAATTTGCTATTGTTTGGTGATTGACTCAACACCTCTCAAACTGATACCAGATCTTATATTTACAAACCATTGTTCCAAATTCTTATAAATACTTTTGTAACATTTCAATTCCTAAGTTCGGACATCAGACACACTACTGATAACACCGACTCGTTACTTTGTTTTTGGAGACCACGTATACTACTGGTCATATATCCAACTCGCCTTCTATTTTCATCCAGGACTTATTTACTTTTATTCAATTTTTGGACTTATTATTTATTACTCATCAATTCGGACTATTTGAATTTTATTGTTACATTTTGTGATTTTATTATACTGTTCATCGTTGCGGATTGACAATAAATACGGATTAACTTAATCAGTGTTCTTCCTGGAGTTGTATTTTGGTGGACCACAGGGAACACGGCACTCTATCTACTTTACGGCCCACAGCGCCACGTTACTTTACGGCCCACACAGCGCCACACACAACGTCTCTTACTCTTCTTCTCGCCAACATTCCTCACCCCGTTGTTGTAAATGGTGGAGAAATCCTCCTAAGGGTAAATCAACGCCCGGGGTCACTGCATATATTTTGTAGTGGCTTGGATCCAGGACCTCTGGCTCAACAAAAAGCAAGTTTCCCCAGCGCAACAGCTCAACGATGGACTACTACTTCCGGTCAACCTGGACATATTCACAACCGAGAATCAACAGTGATCAACTTCATTTAACAAAACATGTTACAGGTGTCATTTGCCTGGACACGTAGTGAAATCTTGCACATCAGATGTAAAACAAAAGTCAAAATCAAACCAGGTACGTGATCAGCGCAGGATCCAACAATATCTTGAAAGAAAACAGTCATTACAAGAGTTACCTTTTTTACAATGTGAAATACGGAGCTCTAATGAAATTACTGGACACTTCAGGTTCCATTAAAACTGAATTATCAAGAACTAAAACAAATTCTTAAAAACCACAAACTGAAATTCAAAATCTCATTTCAAAACTTCAGAGTACGGAGGATGAATTGTGCACTACAAGAAAATAAATTGGAAACATGTCAAAAGGAAAACTTGACTCTTAACAACAAACTGGATACTGTATCATCGGAAGTGGACAAAAGCACAGAATACAGTCAAACACAAATTTCTGAACTCCAAGCTGAACTAGAAATTACCACAAAAACGAAGAAAATGGCTCTATATCGTGTTCAGGAAACTCACTGTCAGTGAACATGAGAAAAATTTTAAAAATCAATTTATTGAACTACAAAATTGACACTCTAGAATTTAAAAATGAGGACTTAGAAAACATTATGTCAGACCAGCTACAAGAAATTGAAAATCTACAAACTGCATTGAATTCCAGACCACCTTATCGACACAACAGACAAAACTACAGACGCGACAGAAATTTCTACCGTTAACTCATTTAAAACACGAGGACGTGTTTTCCTCGGAGAGGAGGGAAATTATCACCAAGCTGAATTCGGACATTTTTATTTTTATTATTCTGGACTCTGCAAAACAAAATTATGTTTCTATTTTCACATGTATGTTTACCTTTTAATTTACCCCGTGACACACGGATTATAATCATCAATTTACAGATTCAATTGTTTATGTTTTCTCACTACATGTGCCTAGACTTTGTGACACCTGGACAATAATTATAATACAGGAAATTGACTTACTTCACATGTTAATCCTCTTTTTACATAATTAGTTTTATTTCTGTCAAAACAATTATGTACTTATTTAATGTCTCAATTATATTAATGTACATCTGTCTAAGATTTAATTTGCTATTGTTTGGTGATTGACTCAACACCTCTCAAACTGATACCAGATCTTATATTTACAAACCATTGTTCCAAATTCTTATAAATACTTTTGTAACATTTCAATTCCTAAGTCGGACATCAGACACACTACTGATAACACCGACTCGTTACTTTGTTTTTGGAGACCACGTATACTACTGGTCATATATCCAACTCGCCTTCTATTTTCATCCAGGACTTATTACTTTTATTCAATTTTTGGACTTATTATTTATTACTCATCAATTCGGACTATTTGCATTTTATTGTTACATTTTGTGATTTTATTATACTGTTCATCGTTGCGGATTGACAATAAATACGGATTAACTTAATCAGTGTTCTTCCTGGAGTTGTATTTTGGTGGACCACAGGGAACACGGCACTCTATCTACTTTACGGCCCACAGCGCCACGTTACTTTACGGCCCACAGCGCCACACACAACGTCTCTTACTCTTCTTCTCGCCAACATTCCCTCACCCCGTTCGTTAACAACACAACAGCGGATACAGCTCCAGCGAAAACAACAACGACACAACATTGTCACATTACGATCTCGTCACATACCGACACGAAACCCCGTTGTTATATTAACATCAACAGATGAACTCTTTCAAGGTTGGGAGGAATACCAATCATCGGGATATTCTATTCATTCAGAGCAGAAATAAATATGTTAAGAACTCTATAATGGTATATCTTCACAATGTACCCGGGAAGAGACCACAGGCCTCCCGTAAGTAAAACTACGTTTGAAAATTGATTTCAACATCGCTCGAACATGTGCTTTAACAAGCGATAGCTCATCAAAATTGAACAAGTTTTATTTTCGATAAGTCGTGTCTGATTTTTCATATGCCAATTAATCTCGAATTATGATTCTAGCCATCATCAACTACTGCACAGGGTTTAAATAGTCTGATTGGTGTTCTTTTTTAAAAATAAAATACAACACGATTTAAACTTGTATATTATACATGTATTTAATAATAAAATCAGATTGACATTAATTACATGTACTCCAGCCCACAGACTGCTCAACCTCTCTTTGAAAATCTTCAATCACAAGTGATTCATGATTGCTGCAAATCACGCCCAATACATACATACTCAAGAATCAAAACTGTTGAATTCCATCAATCATATATCAGATGACACGAAATATGCAATGACAGCACAATACTGCCTACGCTATTAAATTATTGAAAGATGGCTGAAAGCATTGACTATGTTCCATAAGAAAGGAGACAGAGTGTTACATGCAGTTTAACGCATTTTCCATTTAACAATTTCGCATGTTTTCCTTTCAGTATATCTATCTAGAATCCATTACCGCCTGGAAGAAACCGTCAGACTAATTAACAGTATGCTAAAGTACTCAAATGGATATATTGAATTTATGTAAACATATTATAATTTATTAATTATTTTATTGTACTCAATTGTATTTTACGCTCTTTAAAATCAGTTAAAGCAGTAAATGACGTTCTATGACCCAAAGATAAATAGAGACAAACACAAATGCACAGTTTCCCTTGTTTGTGACCGAGTTCAATGGCGGCGCATCTAATGATCCAAAAATAGAATTTAATTTTTGATTTCGAATCTGAAAGTAAAACATTAAAAATTAGTGCAAGCTATATCTTAACAGTTTAAAATAAAATTTTGTTTGATAATCGGTGTATATCTACATCCACCGATAGCTTGATTTGCGGCAAATTTATTGAGCAAGATTTATATGATCATCGCGATGATGTGACTTTTGCGGAATCCGAGTGGCCCATACTGTATCAGTAAAAACTTGCATGGATCGTAATAAATTAAAACATGTAGTTCACTCGGATTATCAATGTCGTTTGTCTTTAAAATGTTGTTACATGTACTTCTTACTTGTCTTAACAAAACAGAATGTCAGAAAGGGTCGCTTGGTTGAGATGGCCAGATAGGTTTCACGCATGGTTGATTTTTATTGTTTTGGGAAATGTCATTCAAATTAAAGATTAAAGTTAATACACTCTAATTCCCCAAATCCAACCAGCTTGTTGATGCAACTTAGACATGTATGAGTTACATGCATTTCCAAATTAAATTATTGTTAATCCAATGTTACAATTAATTAATTCCAAATTAAGTTTGCCTAAATAGAAAAATAAAATAGCAAGTTAACAACAGATACATAAAACATGAAATAATTGATAAAGCAACAGAGACTGGCGATACAATGTAATTTAAAAATATATTTAATTTTAATTTTTCCTTCCAAAAACCTCCCCTACATTTTATGTATATTATTGTTCAAGCGATATTTGTTTTTCTATATATTTGTAACAATAGAGTTTTGGAAACAGCAACAAGTAAACAATAGTATAAATCAACTGTATTAAGACTGAAGTCTTTCTATTATGATATACCACTTTTCAGATACTTTGTTTGTGTTAATTGTTTTTCAGTAGAGATCAGCACAGATCACTATTAGTTTTATTTAATTTTGAGCTAGTGTATTATTAAGATTTAGGAGGTTAAAGTTCAGGATATGTACATGTAAATATTGCTAAACTTTGTAAAGAATTTTGAATTAATTATAATTCATTTATTAGATTTAATCAGAGACATATTACATGTCTGTGTTTCAAAATAAAATTTGACTGTAAAATAAGCTAAAAAAATCACTATCAAACATGTCAAACCCCTTTAATACATTTGAGAAAAATACTGATTTACATTGAAAGAGAAGTGTAATAGTTACATGTAGCATTTCTGAGTGAGTGAGTGCTTTTCCTCAGGAAATTACCTGTAGAGTGGGATGACATCAATAAGCAATGAATCACATCAGGCGTATACCTGTACCCTGAAGTGTGAACAGTTACACAGAAAACCACTTGGATTCCCACAGTGTTTTCAGGTGATATGCCCACTGTGTTTTGTGTAAAATCTACAAAACACCCAAGCTGTACTGTACATGTATCATACATGTAAGTATAAGTCATCAACCACTATTGTGAAATTTGTCTATTTATGGACTAAGAAATTTTCAGGTTAAATTTTTGTAATTTCAGAAACGATGTTCTCCTGCTGCTCAAGCTGAAAATTGGTGTGGGGCAGGGTTGGACCAAGATGGCCAGTTTGCCAGTTTTCTTGCGGAAGGTCGGTGATCTTTACCCGGGTAACCAGGCTTTCTGCTCCACCAATAAAAACTGGATGCCATCACTGCCATCATATGACTGAAAGATTGTTGAGTATGGGGTAAAACAAAAAATCAAATCAAATCAAAAACCAAGATGGCCTGGAAGCAAAGTTTATCAATACATATATTGGTAAGAATAATTCCAATTCCCAAGATTGTTGTGGATAACATAGATTAGTTAACATTGATGCACTGTCATCTGTTTGTTAGTCAATCCATTCTTTGTGTTCGTTTATGATACAATGAACAACTTGCTTACTTTGTGATTGATCATTAAAATTGCACAAATTGAATTTAGGACGTTTATCAATGCGATTTCAGGTAAGTGATTTAGGGCCATCATTGCCCCCTTTTTCTTATGATACTGTGGTTTTAAGTGTTAAAAATATGTATTGAAGTCCTCCTGAAATGCCATTATGTATTTGCAATGGATCAATATATAATTAATGAATTATCTTTATGTTTCAAAACAAGATTCCTTGAAGGGGTTTGGACTAAATTCATTAATTGATTTATTGTCTTCCACATCACTGAAAGCTTTTGTTTTCCTTCAGGAAAAGGAGTGTTTTAAAAAAAAAACATTTTCCAAAGGTGACTTTCTGCTGGAGTATAGGGGAAAGCGAATTGTCCAGAACAATGTACCTACAGCAAGCAGTGAATTTCTGTTTGGCTTTCGACATAATGGAAAATGTGTATGGTAAGTTGATTGCCCATCTAACATAAGTTGACAAAATAGAAGTAATTGTGTTGAATCTTGTTTTTCTGTGAGACCAAAGTATTCTTTTTGTTGTTGTAAAGTTAGTAACTGGTTGAATGTTCACTTATGTGAAGGTAATGAAAAATATGGCATTATTTATGAAACACTATTATTTTCCCAGTTACACTAAAATTTCTCTATACAGTCACTCAATGGGATCAAGATCAGTTGGTTATGGCAAGAATAGGAGGTTGTCTTATGTGCCAGGTTTGAAAATTTTCAAGGATTAACAATTTTATTATTTTGATAACACAGGATTGATGGTTCTACAAGACAAGGTATTTGTAGCTTAGTAAATGATGCTCCCGAAGGATCAATAGAAAACAACGCCAGAATGAAGAAAATCATCATAAAAAACTACCCCAGACTGTGTTTATTTGCGACTAAAGACATCAGTCCTGGAGATGAGGTTCGATATGATTACGGGGATGATCCATCAAAATTGTTTTGGAGAATTCAGGTAACTATAATACTTGCTAACTGAACCTTAGGACATAATTTGTCTTTATATCCTTGCTAAAGGTAACTTATTGTTTATGTATAAATGGGGGACCTCAAGGTCATAGATGATAATATCATGGAAATCTGCAAACTTCCATTTCACATTTGTTTTTGTCAAAATGACATTCCATAAAAAGAGCAATCTGAAGAAAAGGTATTTAGAGTTCAAAATTTAGGGTTCAGAAAATTGTTATGGATCTCTACCAACATGGTTTCTTTATCGTTTGACTTTAAACATGGTATACATAAAGACACATACAAAATTGTAAACAATTCTAAGCTCTTGGCAACTTTTTATGACATTAAATTAATTGAGATTACATGAAGAGTACCTCCTTTCAAAAGAGATTCAGATTGTGTAATTTGAAATGCAACTGCTTGATTTATCATTCTGAAATAATATTGGTTGCAATTCCCTGAACAAAGATTTATAATTTAAGAAACATGAAATTTATAAGAAGAGTAATATATGTCAAAAATGTTGCAATGCAGTTGATGTTGTGTTATTCAGATAGATGAAAACAAAGGCTCAGGTAAATTTCAGTTCACCACTTTGTTACATACTATGCTGGATTTTGAATTGAACAAAATTTGGCATGTATTTTTGTGAAAATTTGTTTATTTGTTGGATGGAGGATGGAACAAGTTGGGGGTACGGCAGTGTGAATGGCTGGGTTAATTATTAAAAGGTTCATATCTTGCCAAACATTGTATTATTGTGCCCCATTTTGAATGTTGAAAAATTATATTTATTGCCCCTTTGCACATGTCAGTCGGTCTGTCGGTAGACCAAACCTTGTCTGAGTGATAACTTAAGTTCTACTTGACTCTTAGTTCTCAAAGGTGTTGCATATGACTAGTAGAAGACCCCTATTGATTACGGTGTTAATACCTCAAAGGTCAAGGCCACAAGGTCGCATATTAATATTCTCTTTATGTGACAGCTTTGTCTGAGTGATAACTTAAAGTTCTATTTGATACTAAGTGCTCAAATTTGGTACAGTTGTTGGTTATGACTGGTAGAACACCCCTATAGATTTTGTAATCAGTACTCCAAAGGTCAAGGTTAAATAGTCACATTTTAACATGTTTCTATTATATGAAAATCTTGTCCAAGTAATAACTTAAGTACCTTTTGACCCTTTAATCTCAACCGTGGTAAGGTTGTTGCATATGTAAATAAGTAATAATGAATAATATAGATTATTAGAAGTAAGTCTTCATCAAGACAAGTTTGTGACCAATTTGTGACATACCTATACCAGCGTTCGAAAAATCGTTTCGGGCGAGTAACTATCCATAATGAACTGTCCCATGTGGCGAGTACTGACGCCCTACTGAAAATCTGTTTTCCCTTTTAAATTTCAAAACTGGTCCATTTCCTTCTATTTTCAGTTCAAAATACATTACAATAAACAATTAGAAACTTTAACAATTATTTTATTGACAATTAAACATGTTAGTCTTTACCTCATGGCCAAAAATGTCACAGAACACATCGTGTGTTGACAGCTGTACTTGCAGTTTGTTGAGGAAGTGGAAATTGGATGTGTGTAAATAAAAGAACCTATTCCAAACGGACCTGAATTTCAGGATTTGGTAAAATATTCATAACACTATAATTTGTATAGAAGTTGTAAAATCTGAATGTAAGTGAATGATAAAGGTAAAAATAGTTACTCAATACTATAAATAAAAGTTTTAATGAAAATATAGAAATGGATAGCTCTTGTTTTCATCTAACAATAGTGAAAACTTACTTTTGTAATTTATATTGATTTAGTTAAACACATAGTAGTAACATCATAAAAAAGTAATAATAATTTATTATAGTAATAATAATGAAGCATTTACAGTTAATTTAGATGCAAATGCATCATTCAGAGACAATATAAATTGTATATAAATTTATCTATTAAAATAACAATAACTTAAAAAAACAAAATTAAATAAAATATTTTTTTTCATTGTGAGTAACCAGATTTTTATGGCGGGCAACCAAAATTTCAGTCAAGAATTTGAATTCTAAAAACTTAAAATGAGAGCATACAAAAGGTGTGGTAAGATTTTCACAGATTTTCACACATTTTCCATCAAAATAAGTACTTAATTAGAAAAAAAGACAATTTGTCAAATGAAGAGTATCATATCTGTTAAGTCATATAAGATCTATTTACTTTGAAAAAAGATTTTATACGCTCTTAACACATTTTCTTTGAAATACTACGTTTTCATACTTGGATGAGGGCAAAATGAGTTTGGGCGAGTGGAAGTTATGTTCGGGCGAGTGCTTTTATACAAATTTTTCGAACCCTGTACACCATACATGTAATATAGCTGTATAGATATTATGGCATATTAAGGGGGCATACGGAAAAACACCGGCTTTGTTTACAACATGGGCGCAGACATTTTGGACACCCAAAGTTGTGCGGAGGGTAAAATGAGCCCAGCGATCTGATTGGTCATTAAATGAAAAAATTAGTTTTGCCATTAATAAGTGAAATAAAGGTGATAAAAAAGATACATGAATATTGGTAGTACTTTGGAAATTATAGGGTTGACGGTTGAAAATTGAAAGGGAGGGGTCATATGAGAATAGATATTTTCCTTTGGTGCGGAATACTACGAGTTGTAAACAAGTGAAAATTTGAAGTAAAAATGCAACGGCAACCTATACTTTTGATTGCAAATTTTGTTATCAAAAATATTGATCTTCCACCACAGGGTACTTATTTGACCCAGATATAATAAACATGGGAGTGACAGTGACCTGAAGTTTTGTAAATTAGCATTGAGGCCTATGGGAAAATATTATTTGGTGGTGTCTGTCCTATAGAGAAATTCACATTTGACACATGTAGGCTGGATGAAGCCTTAAAGTAAGCCATTTCTCTCATTTTTATCACCCAAATTGCAATTCATTCACTTTTACTCATACTTTTAAACAGATCTGAGGGTCTATATGAAATGGGGCACCTATTGGGGGTCCACAAGGTGCAAATTTAATAGGTGTGCTGCCTCTACACACATTATTATGCATTTGTTGCATATTGAGATCTCTTAATTTTATCAGTATGTTTTATATTACACCTAGAACTAATATTTTATCATTTATTGGTCAAAATTTCATCTGTTCTTGGAAAATTCAAGTATACCCTCACCCTCTCCTACAAACATGCACATGTTCTTTTATAAATAAATCATATAGTTATGGTTATGCATAGTGACTAATTTTAGCGAGATATTTTGGAAATGATGTTTCTATTGTAAATTTTAACTCATTTGAATTAAAATCAGACCTTTTTGAGGTAAAGACTGGTTGATTTTCTTTTTTTGAGGGCAAAATCTACATATTGGACCATGTCATTTTACTCATGCAGTGTATTTTGTACCTTTAGTTGTATATATGTACTGTATCTGAAGGGTAAAAACCATCTCACTTTTATGAAAATTGTATTAAACTGCATTTCAGCATATAAGTCTCATCAGTAAAATATTTCATCATGCCATATACACTGTAAACAGTATAAAAATTAATTTAAATACCCCCCCCCCCCTTATGCTGATCTGTACACAAGAATTTCCATATTGTGGTTAGGTCATACTGTGTTAACTTTGGGTAATAAAAATTTGTAAATAGAAAATTTCTTTAGAAATAGGGCGTTTTAACATTTTTTTTTTCATAATCTATCAACATTTTAACCTGTAGAAGGAATATTTCAATTTTTTAAATCCAGCAAATATTGTCCAATAAGAGATTTTTATCTAATTATCATACTCAAGTACCTGTAAAGATAATTATAAAGTATCAATTATATATTTTTCTGTATTAACGCATCTAATATTCATTCAAGTTGCATGTTTTCATAAGTTTTCAAAATTTTCAGTCATGCATTTTTTGCTTGAATCACATTTTTTTCACCCCCCCCCCTTCCAGCAAATGTCACTTAACACTCTCTTGGGGTTATACCAGACAAAAATTAACACCTGATATTGACTTTTACTGGTTTCAAAACTTAGTATAATTAAAATTTGACTTAATTTTTCACCTGAAACAGAACTATACATATGTCATATCCTTTTAAAAGCAATTTGACTATCATTTTGCACCATTTAAGTGTCAGTCATTTTAAAGTCAGACTCAGTTATCTGCCCTCTGTATTTAATTACTTACATCATGAGACCGTAATTAAGGGATGAAACAAAACATGGACATGTCTGAAAATGATTACATAACATATTTTATATAAATGAACACAATAAGTCTATTGAAATGTGTTGTATGTAAGGGTATCCCCTCCCAGAAGTTTTACACTTTTATTAAGGGTGCACTTCATTCCTTGTCAATAAAAGCAATTTGATGATATAAAAAAATGACATGGTTTACTATTAAGTGAGCTTCAGAAATTCTTCTTTACTTCTGGTGCCTAATTGGTTCCATGCTCATTAAGCAATGATCCAAATTTTAAGTTTTTGTGAAGAAAATGGTATATTTTGTCACTTTTTCCATTATTAAGGGATACCTTCTACCCTTATTTGATATCATGGTCAATATTGGTAAATAATGGTATGAAATCATTCAAAATAATGAAATATATGTGTTACAAACAATTCTGAATGAAAATCATGAAAGAAAAACAGACAACTTCTTCATATAATGCATTTATTTGTTAATATCAATGAATGGGATTGAGAGGTAGGGGTGTGACACATTATAGACTGTGTTTCTCTTCATGTTGGGGTTCCCATCCTCATTATTAAGGGGGCTTGGTGTACAGTTAGTGAGATTTCCAAAAAATGCAAAATGACTATTTTTGGCAATGTTTTGGATAAATCTATAGGAAAAACACCGGCTTTGTTCACAACATGGGCGCAGACATTTTGGACACCCAAAAGTTGTGCGGAGGGTAAAATGAGCCCAGCGATCTGATTGGTCATTAAATGAAAAAATTAGTTTTGCCATTAATAAGTGAAATAAAGGTGATAAAAAAGATACATGAATATTGGTAGTACTTTGGAAATTATAGGTTGACGGTTGAAAATTGAAAGGGAGGGGTCATATGAGAATAGATATTTTCCTTTGGTGCGGAATACTACGAGTTGTAAACAAGTGAAAATTTGAAGTAAAAATGCAACGGCAACCTATACTTTTGATTGCAAATTTTGTTATCAAAAATATTGATCTTCCACCACAGGGTACTTATTTGACCCAGATATAATAAACATGGGAGTGACAGTGACCTGAAGTTTTGTAAATTAGCATTGAGGCCTATGGGAAAATATTTGGTGGTGTCTGTCCATACAGTGGTGGAAATTAAGAAAAAATCGCCAGGAGCCAAACGGGCTCCTAAGTTTTAAATTCTGGGAGCCCAGATTTAAACTTAGGGGCCCCGTCATATTTACTTGAAAAAAATTTAACCAGTTTGTGATCTTAACATTTTTAACAACTTGCTCAGCCGGGCAAGTGCTATACTGATATTGTGCTTGCCCGCCATGAAAATTTGGTTGCCCGCAATGAAAAAAAATATTTGAGTCAATTTTGTGTTTTATTAATTTATTGTTATTTTGATAAATATATGTAACTACCGTAATTTATCTAAGTAAGGTGCTGCTCTAATTAATGCGCCACCAAGACCAAAATTATGTTTATTTATTTTAATAAAGGCGCCTTTTGAAACGAAAAAAAAAATACCCCCCCCCAAAAAAAATGAAAATGAAACGTTTTTTGACAGCTTTAATGATAACATACAGTAAATAAATAACACCAGGCGATCTTTTAACCTCAGGTCGATTAAATCATTACCAATCTTTTAACCTCGGGTCTCGATTAAATCCTTAACGAACAGATTTGAGATACGAACAGAGACTGATTAGATCAACTCACAGCATCTTCTCTTCAGTCTCCAGCTGGAAAGCAGAACCTATTTTCCCTGGGCAGTTATGTGATTGCAGAGTACAGTTACTAAGTTTAATCTGAGTTGTCGTGTTAAAGCGTCCATTATAATCGTTTTGTAATACTGTCTTGACTTTGTAGTGGTTTCAGACTTTTATTTATTTGCCTTAGTATTTGATATATAGATTTCTAAACTTCGTGTCGGTGAATCAGCAGACATTAGGCAATACACTTTAGTCGGTACTTCGATCCTGATTTTCAGAAACCACGTGTTTTAACATTTCCGTATGGGCATTTTTAATTCAGCATTGTCAGTTACATAATTGATACCAACAGTCATTATTGATTGTTTATTTAGGGCATGCCTAATTAGTAACTGGCTGATTTACCAGCTAACGGTGCGTTTAAGCAGTTAGGAGATGGCAGCACAGGTTAAAGTCTATTTCTTGAATGTCTGACAAATAATTTCGTAGATTACCGGGATTTAATTTTCAATTTGAAATCAGCTTTCCTTTTGATATAATTTATAACAATATGAATTTAAAGACTGGCTACATTAATTACACCAGCATGATGATAAAGAAGAGTATTTATTATGACAAACTTGATCGATTATGGATCAGTACTTGTTAAGAACAGAGTATAATTCCGAGTGACAGCGTGGACTCAAGGGCGTTTTCATCATGCGCTAGACTTAGTAAACAATATAAAAGGAATGTTTATTCACAGAAATCTTTCACTTTTATAGATGCTTGTAGCTGATAATGATCCGAATTAACTAATACAAATAAATAAAGAGCATCTAGATGGTATTTATTATCAACATGTTGCATGGATATTTGAGGTTGATTTCAAACCCCAGATCAACGAAACTCCAATTAAGGTGCCTTATCAACTGAAATTTAGTTTTTTGACACAAATTAAGGCGCCCATAAATCTGAAATACCCCAAAAAGGGTGCCTTAATCAGATAAATTATGGTACTGTGTGTTTAAATCGATGCAAATTACAAAAGTTTTCATTTTTTAAAACAATATCTATTCATTTTAAGTATCTCATTAAAACTTTTATTCACAGCAACTAATTTTCCTATTATCATTCACCTACATTTGATTAAGATTTTATTACATTTATACATATACATGTATCATCATTTTAACACATCCCCAAATTCAGTTCTGTTCGGTATTTGTTCTTTTATTACACACACCCAACTTCCATTTCCTCCATTAACTGCGAGCAACAACAGTCAACAGGACAGACACCACCAAATATTTTCCTATAGGCCTCAATGATAATTTACAAAACTTCAGGTCACTGTCACTCCCATGTTTATTAAATTTGGGTCAAATCAGTACCCTGTGCTGAAAGATCAATATTTTTATAACAAAATATGCAATAAAAGTATAGGTTGCCGTTACATTTTCACTTGTTTACAACTCGCAGTATTTAGCACCGAAGGAAAATATCTATTCTCATCTGACCTCTCCCTTTAAATTTTCTACTAATATACATACTACTAATATTCATATATTTTTTTTTATCATCTTAATTTCACTTATTAAGGCCATAATAAAAAATTTACTAGATTCTCATCCATTTTTTAAAAAGATTTGGGGCGGGAGGGGGGGGGCACATTTTATTTTTTATTTTTTCTGAAATAGAATTGAAATGGAATTAGACACTGAATATGACTTATATGACCTGGCAAACAGTGAAAAAAAAAACATTGTTAAGCTTTCATAGTTTTATTTGACTTCCTGTCAAAATATAATAACACAAAGTCAACAAATTTAAACAAAATCTCATGTTTATATCTACATCATGTACATGTATGACTAGAATCACTAGATACCAGAATTGAACCAATGTCCCAAAAATGAGGAATCCTACTTACATATTTTTTCTTGCTTGAAGGCCGTCGATACCCCTTCAAATGAGCAAGAGGTGCTGGTATATGGCATCCCATTCCTTTTAATGTATGATGATTTTCATCAATGTAGGTTACCATAGACAGACAGTCAATGTATAAAAGAACGACTTACCAAGAGTGTCAACATTGGCACTAAGATATCCTACAATGTGTTTTTGTATGCATTCAAAAATGTCGTTCTGTAGCTTTATTTAGACATTAACTGGGCTGCTACGCTTCTCGGGTAAATGGTTTGCTTTGATGCTGCAGACAAGAATACTGGATGCATCATGAACAGGATCATTGTTAGTTTTTCAGAACCATCCGAGTTCTGGGAAAACTGAATATAGTTGCCAAGAAAAGACAATATCGCCAACTTTGCATTCAGGGTCACATGAAACGACCGTTCCGTCTTTAGATTTCCCAACAGTAAGTGTCGCTTATCTACCTGAAAAACTAGGTAGAACTTTCGTCCCTGATTTTTAAGAGATATTTTAGTTGTAAAATCAGAGCAGAAGTCCTCCCATACATTTTTTCGTAGCAAAATGCTGTGACATTTTCACAGCAGTTTAGCGATCATTTCAACCACCTATTTCTTATTATGACATGACATAATGCCACATCTATGAGATGTTTATTCTAGCTACCCATCGTTTTTTGTATTCACTTCGTCTGTCTCCATTTTGAACAGGAGAAAATCTAAGACGTTCGTTGATTGGTTGGTCGTAAATGCACATTCATTATTGTGTTATGATCAACCAATCAGCATACGTCTTAGATTTTCTTATGAAATAATGGCGAAGACCATGTTGTCTGCTTTTTAACATAAAAATAACCACCGGAAGTTATCTAAATACTGAACATTACGGAACGGAATCGGACAAGACACGGAACATTTCCGGTCGACTATATTCGTTTAAAAACATAATTTTAAAAATAAAAAAAAATCGGGGTGGGCGTGAAAATCGGAGTGGGCGGGGATGAGAATCTAGGATTTTTTTCATTATGGCCTAATGGCAAAACTAATTTTTTCATTTAATGACCAATCAGATCGCTGGGCTCATTTTACTCTCGGCACAAAATGTCTGCTCCCATGTTGTAAACAAAGCAGCTGTTTTTCCTATAGATTTATCCAAAACATTGCCAAAAATAGTCATTTTGGAAATCTCATTTACTGTACACCAAGCCCCCTTAATATTGAGGGTGGTAGGACCAGTGATTTTCCGTTTTAGATTTGCTGCAATTCTGTTTACAGTTTTGATGAATTCCGTTTTTTTCTGATTTCATAAGAAAAAGAACTAAAAACATACTTGTTATGCAACATTTCCATTTTTGTTTATACCTGTATTATGTTATTTGGATATTTTTTTAAAAATGTCCAGAAATCCTTGATTTTTTGTTATTTTTTATGTTTTTTACCCCAAAAGTATAGAGAATCAGCTAAAAAGATTAAAAAATGTTAGAAATTAAAAGTAAAAGTGTGATACAAAAATATTTCACAAATTCTTTTAATTTTGAGGTTAGGCCAAAAATGACCCTTACTCCACCTACTCCTTTTTACATCAATATCGAGCAGAACATGTTTAAGGATTGTTTTTCATTTTTTGGACTGCATCGAGTATAAAGGCAATTCAATGTGCAGCACTTTCGTGCTGCACATTGAATTTTTTCCATAATCCATTGCCTTTATACTCGATGCAGTCCAAAAAATGAAAAACAATCCTTATATTTATATATATTACCATTTTCTTTTAATCTGTAGTCAGCTGGTTATGAAATTCATTCTATGTAATTGGCTTTGCGGTAGGAGGTTTTTCATATGATGTAACAGCTAAACAGCGTGTGAGATGAGAAGTAGTTCCCCTTTTCTGTCCGGAAATACTAAATGGAATTAAGGTTTATTTTCTTATTTTTATATCATTTTGAAAGAAACTAGTGATACGGAAAATTTTGAATAAGTGTCAGATTTGTTTTAAGTTATGTTAGAATATTTGTCTGCTTGGTAACCGCAAGGTTAAATGTGTCAGAAGAGAATTGAAATTGCAAATGGCTGCGCCCATGAGTATGCTGAATAATGTATTTACAAGGAATTTGCGTTTGAATTCTGATATATTATTAATGGGATATACTATAGAAAGATTTAGTGAGACTTACAAGAAGTGAGACAGCTAATATTCATTTATGACAACTGAAAGTAGCCATTTTATTTGACATTTTTTTACCAAGCAGCTGGGAACCACGATGACTGATTGGTACGTAATCTACGTAAGTAGGCCCATTTCACACGATGACGAATGGTGACGAATTGTTTCTGATAGGAATATCCAGTGAAGGGAAAAAATCGACTTGTTTATCAAGAGATGCTTGACAAAGTTACACTAGGCCTTACTTTCATTCTTTCTGTTGTAACTATGAAGCCAAATGGTGATCTGTGGTTCTGGTCAAAACATGACCTAGATATATCGCGATATGGGCCTGTAGGCTGTCCAATGTGCTACAGATATAGTCTCGTGTTTCGCATTTCTTTCTGTGATTTTTATTTGTTTTGTGGTAGGCCTAATATATGGCAGAAATAAACATGTGATATTCTATTCTTTATTGATTCGTTCATGTATTCTTACGCTGAAAAGTAAAGTGGTTAATACTCGGGGCATGCGACTGTATTTACCGGAATATACAATATATCGCTCTATATACTTGCAATGAAGGGAATTGCAGTCAGTATGTAAAAATATCTATTCGAGGCTAAAACTACACGATGAGTTGAACTTGAGAGCAAGTTCCTCATTTTGATGTAGACTTCGAAGAGCCACTGACGTCAGATGCGGTTACTGGTTAGTTGACATTCATGTCATAATATGTTGTTATTTTTCATGTATAAAACTGCTTCCAAAAACATATACCATATGTCCAATTTCGGTCAAACTGTAAATAATTATTATATTGTGAGAATTTTCTAATGTAAAAATAGAATGGAGACAGGTTTCCGAGTGAAAAGTTAAACAGGAACAGTGGTTTTGTAGCTCTGTCTGTATAGCAAGCAGTACATGAGTAGGCCATAGATGACTGGCCATACATGACTACAAATTTTTTCAGGGTGTCTTAAGTAAAAATTAAAGCAGAAAAAAACTTGTCACTAATTGAAATAAAATTCATGAATATGTATTATTAATAGGGATCCGGCGGTTCTTTAAAAAACCAAAGAACTGAACTGTTGACATCGAACCTATCGGTTTGGTTCTTATATTCTGGATTTTTGTTCAGTAAAAAAATTATTATTCAATAAGGTCCTTCTAATGACCCAACGGCATGACATTTACTCGAAGCGGACACTAATACTTCTAATAAAAAACCGTAATATTCTTTATCAGAATATAAAATAATCTATAAATGATAAATACAGATATAATTTGAATGTAGATGTGATGATATATCCAGATCCTCAATAACTTGCAGCTATTTCGTAATATTGAATCTGTTAGGAGTTTAGTGCTATTAGTGGGATTATTTCCAACTGAAACCAGATGCCGATGACAAATATGGCAAAGCGTTTAGTTTGTAGTGTCTACCTACACCTGTGGAGTTGCTCTACTGCAGAAAAACCATTATTGACAGTTGATCCATTAACCTCAGCATGTGGTATATTCTATACCCTCTTGTAAATATTTTTATTCCAAAATGTAATTCCAAAGTAAGGATTAAACAACATGTAAAATTTATTTGTGAATTAGGCCTAAACAGAGCAATACAGCATATTTCTCTTACAATGTAAATGGAGAGAATATTTTAAACGCAAGTGTTCCATATAAGCAAATTACAATGTATTTCTGTAACATTGATCAGTATCTTGTTAGAAATGCTACTGTGCCATGTACACATTTATCTTTCACAATATACATGTAGTGTAAGGTAGGCTAGAGATATGAACAAGAACCCACATACTGCTGTGTTGCGCCACAGGGTCTCATATTTGGGTTAAAAATATGTGTCATTAGACTGACATTCGTTCTAGAATGTGTTAATACTTCTGTGGTTGCACTTGGAGTCCAAGAGTCAGTTGTTAGATGAACCAACCCCAAAAAACTGAGAACCGAACCGAAAAAATCCTGAACTGTCCCACCCCTAATTGTTAATGTAATTATATGTAAAACAACTTAAAAATTCTGTGTTTTTCCCCACCAAGGACCGGTCTTGAGATAAAAAATATTTGCGATGTTTTGTTGGTCTTGGAATTTATCATAGTTGTTGAATAGCAAGTATTTATAAAGTTAGTGAAAAATTAGTCAGCTTGGTTATCAGTTGTTGTTTTTATTTGAGCATTTCTCTAAACAGTACTATTGGTCATATTTAAGTAGCAAGCATTTCAAAAGTAAAGCATGTGTAAAGTATAGCAGTGTATTATGTTGAATTCTTTTATTTGTATGTTTGTTTTGTTTGCTTTCTCAATAAGAGTTAGCTGAACATACTTTCTTTATTCTCACAAATTCAAATTTATACAAATTCTTAAAATGTTATAACTATATCATGTTCTGGAGTATCGAACCTCTTTCAAGTGTTGTATACATAAACTTAATTACTACTGCCCTCCTTGGCAAAATTTCTTTTCATGATCATTGAAAGAAAGCTCAGATTTTTTTTTTCATGACCTGACCTTCATGTACAAAGACATTGCAAAGAGATGGAGAATTATTTTTCAATAATTTTCACTCTCTAATTATAATATCCCACCACTAATAGAGAAGGAGGTTATACTGCAATCATGTTATATGTCGCATTTTGTCACATTCCACTTGCTTGTATATGGGCTGTAACTTTGTCATTCTTCAATGAATTTCAGAATAACTTTGTTTTATTGAACACCTACATAAGGCTGATATACATAAACTATAGCTCAATTAAGCTCAGGGTGAGCTTTTGTGGTTTGTTTGAATGGGGTTTAAAACATCATTTCACGGGGGGATAGCACTCCTACCCATGTTTTCCTAGCTTGTTCAAACCAGTACTTATACAGCACTGTCCAAGCTACTGCCAACTTCTTACATGATAAAAAATTGGAGATGAGAGACGAAATTGTTTTTACTAGAGTGAGATGAACAGACAAGGATTTGAACCTGCGACCTCTAGATCACAAGTCCTCCATGCTACTGACTGCGCTACATAGGCGGGTCAAGCTTTTGTGATGCTCAGCCTAAGGTTATACTTCCTAAAAGAAATGGAAAATTAATGACTGAATATTTTTAATGCAGGCAACAGTTGGGTTTTGTAATAGTCAGTTCTTGTTTAATATTATAGGCTGAAAATTGGAAACCTTGTATTTGTTCAATTTCTATACCCCCATTATATTAATTTGCGAAGGAAGTTAGTATACTGGAATCACTCTGTGTCAGTCTGTCCATCTCACTGAGGATTTTCTCCAAACTTGGCTAAAATGTCCATCACAACAAGGCAATCTGCAAAATCTGTTACAGTGTCAGGTTTGCAAAATGTCAGAGATGTGCTCTCTCTTGTCAAACTTTGTAAAAATAGAGCGTGCCTCTCAAATATCTTATCACCAAAAATATCATCAAAAAGTATCAATAATCAACATCCTGTGTCAAATCGATAAATAAGGTTATCTTCACTACTGTAATGGCAACTCTATAAACATTCAAACATTTCAGATGATATTCAGAGTGACAGTGATGATGATCCTTTTAACGTTGCTAGAGATCAGATGAAGTTAGATGAGCATTACGAGGATACAGATGATATGGCGAGGAGGTTAGATATTCATAATGAGGGGAAGTCGGATATTCCTAAGACTCTGGACAATGAGGCGAGATGTTCTGAGAAGCATGATGAGGCTACAGACAGTGAGGTGAGATGTTCTGAGAAGCATGATGAATGTACAGATAGTGAGTTGAGATGTTCTGATAAGCATGAAGAGGCTTCTGACAGTGAGGCAAGATGTTCTGATAAGCATGATGAGGCTGCAGACATTGAGGGGAGATGTTTTGATAAGCATGATGAGGCTACAGACAGTGACGTGAGAAGTTTTGATAAGCATAATAAGGCTACAGACAGTGAGGCAAGATGTTATTATATGCATGATGAGGCTTTAAGCAGTGACGTGAGATGTTTTGATAAGCATGATGAGGCTTTAGAGAGTGAGGCGAGATGTTCTGATAAGCATGTGGAATCTACAGACAGTGAGATGAGGTCAGATAAGCATGTTGAGGCTACAGACAGTGAGGCAAAATGTTCTGATAAGCATGATGAGGCTTGATGAGGGGAGGTCAGAGGTGCTTGATACTGCAACAAATAAGGAGGTAATAGAAGACTGGTGATGATGATGGAATGTCAACAATTTGGCCATATTTGGAGAAGGTAATAAATTTTAGCATCATTATATTTATTGAGTTTATTATAAAGTACTTAACTGTTAAGTGGTACATTTGTGGTTTTATAGGAAGTCAAATAGTTATTTTTATTTACATACATGTGCTGTCTATGAAGTGCCAAAAGCATGGTTTATGGGACACTTATGTATATACAAGAAGTTAGACAAATGTTTGGATTGGACACTGACTTCAAGTTGACATACATGATGTGCTGTCTATGGAGTTTTAACAACCTGGTTTATGGGACACTTATGTATACACAAGAAAACAGACAAATGTACTCATGAAAAAATTTTGAAGTTTGTCATTGAATATACTTTACAGGAATAACTCTTCTTTCTTGATATACACTTCAACCTGGGAGGTATCTTTGTATCAATTAAGTTATGTAATTAACATCAGAGCACCTTTGTCTGTTGTACACTAACTTCAAAAGTGCCCCTATTGTTTTCAGTTGAAGGTAAAAACTGAAAGTCAAATATGTGTGTTCTCTATTTATAGCCATGGTCGTAATTATCTTATTGAACAATAATGACCATGTATGCTGTCGGTCACCTCCCAAGCACAAATTATGGATTTGTTTCAAGGGGAGTGCTCTATTTTAGTAGAGGTTAATATTTTAATTACTTCAATTTGCTGATAATTGGTTAGTTGATTAAGAGGAATAAGGCAAAAGTACCTTAATTTTAGGCATTCTGCAATCATTGCAACTCTTAACATAGTTTACGGCACAGCCTCAGGCCTTGTAACTTCAATTCACAGCAGGGTGCTTTCATAAAAACAATAAGGGAACTTGTCCAAAAAAAATACTCCAGGTAATTCCATGGTTTTCCCTGACGCATAAATTCTGCGTATTTACGCGTAAAAATCTTAAATGACGCCTAAAATAAGATCTATTGCGTCTTAGTGGACGCGTTAAATACTTGATGTCTTTCGAGATCGTTTTGGTAAATAAACCAAGCATGCAACCTATTTCTACCAGCTTGCTTCTTTTTTGTGTCCATTTTTAATTCTTATGTTCTAGTGCAATTCCACAAGAAAACCAAGAAACTGAATTCATCATTTTATTTATAATAAAAACAGTAAAATCTTTACCTTTAATATAGACCTAGAATCAACAAGACAACATCGTTAATCACTTTATGGGTACTTCCCGAAGTATAAATTAAAGAAGGGATACCAAACCTGACTTTCATGTGAATTATGGAAATTAAAAAAAAATAATGAAAATACTAATGATAGTTGTATAAACTGATTTATTTACACAAATATTTATGTAAATCTTACATATGATAAAGTACTTTAATACTTGAAATGGATAAACTAGATATAATTTTCAAATAAATAAATTTGAGGCATCAATTAGTAGGCTACATGTATTTAGTAACTTTTCAGTTTTGCATCTTTATTTCTAAAAACATGTAATTGTATTACAATTTATAGATTTTTAATATAAATTTTCCATATGATTTCAAATGTAGTTAAAACAACTATATTTTATTGAATTTCTTATAAATCTTTAATCTATAGTACATGTATGTATACAATAATTATATATTGAATTAAAGGAACTCTTGAGGATTCAAGAATTAAAGTAGACTGCAAATGGACTCCTAAATTACCTTGCCCTAACGTGAATTGGAAATTTTATTCTGATGTAAAGGCTAGACTTGTGCAGGAATATGACAATCAGCTTATCAATCTGGATTCATGTGGCTTACATACAATACATAATGCATTTAAACATGGAGCAGATGCTACAGAGTGGAAGATTTCATCTTTCCTATCTTGCATGTATTACCTGTTCAAAGATTCTCCTGCAAGGAGAGAAGACTTTGTCAAAGTGACTGGATCATAAAAAAAACCACTAAAATTTGTTAACCACCGTTGGCTTGAAAATGTTTTGGTGTGTGAAAGAGCTCTTTTGATATTATATGACTTGAAGAAATATGTGAAAGCTGTGGTTGAAAAAAAAATCAGTACTCCAAGTTGCAAATCATACACAGTTGTAAGTGAAATGTGTGCAAATGACAAATTGATCATTCCCAAATTGCAATTTTTCAAGAGTGTAGCAATGATATTACAACCATTTTTAGCAAAGTATCAGACAGACAAACCTATGGTCTGTTTTTTGTATGATGATCTTCTGGATATTATCAAAACTCTGCTGAGACGTATTTATAAACCTGAAGTGTTGCAAGAAAAAACTGATGATGAGTTAGTCAGACTTGATGTTGATGATAAAAAATTGCATGTCAATATTAAAAAAGTTGAAATAGGATTTTCTAGTGAGAATGCTCTTAAACAGTGTAAAAATGTTTCTGAAAGAGAGGCTCTAGACTTGATGATTGATGATTGCAAGCTTTTCATTGTATCAGTCTTAAAGAATATACTCTTAAAATCACCTACACAATATTTAATTGTCAATTACTTGACATGTTTGAATCCTAAACAAATGGTTTCAAATGCTGACAAATGTATGGTGAAATTGAAGAAACTTTTGAAAATCTTGTTGAATTCCAAAAAAATGACAGATAATGAGTGTGAGGTTTGTGTTCAACAATTCAGTGCATTCCTCCAAAACATTCCTGTATTTGGTACCCAAAGATTCCTAGATTTTGATTCAAACACTGAAAGGGTAGATGTAATGTTTCATGAGCTTACAGCAAGAAAAGATGAATACAATATGGTAAACAAGTTAATGAAAATTGTATTTGTACTGTCCCATGGACAGGCTGCAGTAGAAAGAGGTTTCAGTGTTAATAAAGAAATAGAAGTAGAAAACATGTCCCTGAAAACATTGAAAGCCCAACGAATAATTTGTGACCATGTACAAAGTGTTGGAGGCATTCAAAATGTAGTAATTAGTAAAGAGTTGGTGGTTGGAGCAAAACTATCAAGGCAGCGATATGAACGTTATCTAGAAGAAGAAAGAGAGAGAAAGAAAAGTGCTAAAGAACTGAATAAGAGAAAGAGTGTATTAGAAGAGATTGAGCAATTGAAAAAGAAAAGAAGCAGTCTTGAGTCTGATATTGGTTCTCTTACAAAGTCAGCAGAGAAGCTTTATGACAAAGCAGAAGTAACAGGGAAACTGTCATTTGTTGTGGAGGGAAACTCCCTTAAAAGGACATGTAAAGATAAGACTGAAGAGCTAAAAAAAGTTTTGGGTGTCATAAATGAAAAGGTTGAGAAATTGAAAGAGTGATTTTTAATTTTTTGTAATAAGTTAAATAATGTGGTTTTGAAAATAAAGATAAAGCTTAAAACATTTTGTTTGATTTTTATTATGTGGTTGTCAGTAAATGAATGTGTATGCATTCTTTTAGATTATTAGAATAGTGCAGACAGGCTGTATTTTCTATGCCACTGTGTACTTTCAAATTACACTGCAAGTGTACAATGTAATTACACCAACTGTTTTCTTTAAGTCAGTTTAAAGTTAACAATATTTCATGGCTATTACATGTAGGGAGGTTTTGTTCATATTACACTCAGATTTTGAATTAAAACTGCAAAATTGTCTAGTGTACTTTGAGTATTACACAGTGTAATGTAACACTGCACTCTAATGGAAAATAGAAACTATACAATGTCTGTACTGTACATTATTGACCGTATTCCACTGATTAATGTGCGAAAAGTGCTTGAAAAGTGCTTGAAAAATTGCTAGAAAAGTGCTTGAAAAGTGCTTGAATATCATTTCTTACAAGCTGTATGAACCCTGATAGTGTGCCCCATGTATTTAGGGACTGTTTCAAAATAATAGTTTTTATGATTTGAAGACATGGTACATTAGAAGCTCAGCCTCACTACACAATAATTAGTTGTCACTAGATGATGTGCATTCTGTATTATACACATGAACATCATCAAATCTCTTTATCTGCTAGTAATCAAGTTTAGACTTGTAGGGTCAAAGCTAAGTCCATCAGATTCTGGAGTTCAAAAAGGAGGGGACTTATATGTGAGATCGATTTATGAGTATATGTTATATACAAGAAATCAGGCAAATGTTTGGATTGTCGGACACTGACTTCAAGTTGACATACATGATGTGCTGTCTATGGAGTTTTAACAACCTGGTTTATGGGACAATTATGTATATACAAGAAGTAAGACAAATGTTTGGGTTGAAGTACTTTGACTTCAAGTTGACATTTAGGATATACTCTCATTGGTGCTTTAACAACCTGTTTATGGGACACATATTTATATACAAGAAATCACAAATGTTTGGGTTAAAGTACACTGACTTCAAGTTGACATACATGATGTGCTGTTACATTTTTTGCTTTGAGGTAAATTTGACTATTTACCTCTTTATAAAAAGATAAAAATAAATATTGCAACCAACCTTAGTAGTTTTGAGGAGTGTGACAAAGATAACTATTTCTATGTCACATGGATATATTGTAAATAAGAACAGATACACAACATGTGCACGAATGCAGATTGAAACAAAAGAGCATGCCTCTGATATAAAACCCATCTAAATATAAAGATAGTCAAATCTCCCAATGTAACTTATCACAGAAGAATAAGTTTTTATACTTAGGAAGAATAAATAGTATCAATAACAACCACTGTTTTGTGACTTGAAGCACGCTCTTAATTCATATATTCTGAATACATTAAAAATGCCAGTGCATTGTCAAATTTGTGTGCATTAGCATGATATTTTGATGTGATTTCTGGAAAACAAGTTCAAAGGACACTTCACTGCAGTAATGTAAAGCCATGGCATCAAAACAACACTTGAGGCCAATAGATGGCATTGGGTTACATTCAGTTCTTAAAGTTTTTATGGTGATTTGTCCAAAAACAGCATGACAGTTTTGAGATTGTGTTTGATGGCAAACTGACCAATCATCCCTCATACGTACTTACACATAAATAAGTTGTTTGCTGAAAAGAAAGTCAATTATTTTATAAAGGTTTAATGTAAGATGCTAATAGCCTACCTTTGAATATATAATTTCATTCCCTGTAGGGTTAATGAATTCCCCTGTTGATGGGCACAATACAAGATTAGACTGCATGGGTACCTCCTGTACATTTGATGATAAAAAAATTCATACATTGGTAAGTTTATTTGTTTGGATATTGAACATTATTTCAGTTATATTGTGTCAAGAACTCACTTATTCAAGTTTTCTGAATTCTACCAGTACTTGTCTAGGGCTCTGAAAAACATTGCTGAAGGAGACTCCCATGGAAATTCAGAGGTACTGCCAAGGATTGACCCCACGACCAATGAATTACAAATCCTTGATGTAACCACTGGACTATGCAGGACCCTAGACCATGAAGACTTTCAGTAGACTCATAATGGCTAATATTTACATACCGACTGTAATTTCCTTCATTACAGTTATACAGAATGACTGTACTGTTATATCAATAAAATCAGCGATCTAAGTGTTAACCGCTAGCTGGCGTAGGAATACCTAAATATGTAAGAATCCCTTTTCATGACCATGTTACGGCAGCGATTTGTCGGACAAGTATTCTCTGAACATATGAATGAATCAATAAAGAATAAAATAACATTTTTTATTTAAAGCTATAAATTACCACAAAACAAACAAAAATCACTGAAAGAAATAGAAAACACAAGACTAGGCCTGCATCTGTAGCAGACTGTAGATCTATATGCCGATATCATAGGCCTATTGCGATACATGTAGATCTAGGTCATGTTATGAAAAGAAACACAGGCCACAGAAATGAAAATTTGCTTCATAGTATACGTTGCTTGTAAGTAAGTTGAAAAGGGAGTCAGGTCTAGTGCAATTTTGTCCTGCATTTCTGATAAACAGCTTGCTTTTCCGTCGCCATATAGGCTATTCCTGTCAGAAACAATTTGTCACTCGCATCATGTGAAATCGACTCTCGGTTCACCTCAAATCCTATTAATTGCTAGGCTAATTACCAGGCCCATCTTGTTTTTTTTCACAACCTGTAATGTTAATGCCGAGCATAAGTAGTGTTCATAGGTTTCTCAGTAAATTGATGGGATACTCTATATGACCAGCTGATAAAAACTGAAGTCTGAATTGACATTGATCTATTATACTTTATAGGCCTACACGGATTTTGCATAAAGAACGTGTCAATAATTATCTTTTAAACAGAACAAAAACAGTTTGTTATTTCACAACATAATCTGCATTTGTCTTGTTTCAATTGATTTGAAGGATTTGCTAGTGGGCTAGCCTATATACTGAAATAGGTCTACTTACGAAAGTGTCACCCCTTCACAGTTCACGGCCTTTCCCAGCTGATTCAGCAATTGGTAAAATATCAAATAGAATGGCTACTTCCAGTTGTCATGAACGAATATAAACAGTCACACTCAAAAGTTCTGTGGTATATTCCACTGATAAAATATCAGAATTCATACGAAAATTTGCTGTAAACAACGATCATCTGTTGCTATCCAAATTGCACATGGTAGGCATATCAGCCATTTGCACACAGCCCATTCGGGCAATTCTCTCTTGACACATTTAACCCGCCACTACTATATGGTCGAATATTAGAAATTGTGACCTAAATCTGAGAAATAGTATTCAAAATTGTCCATATCACTAGTTTCTTTCAAAATGATATCAAAAAAGAAATTAAACGGGAAACCTTAATTTCATTAGTATTTGCGATCAGAAAAGAGAACTACTTCTCATGTCAAAACAGCTGTTGAGCCATTACATCATATGAAAACAGCCCCCGCAAAGTCAGTGTTCTGTAATGAATTTAGTATCCAGTGGACTACAGTTTCACTGAAAAAATGGTAATGTATATAGATATAAGGATTGTTTTTCATTTTTTGAACATCATTGGGGTATAAAAGCAATTACTCATGGAAAATATTCATTGTGCAGCACAAATCCTTAAGTGTTTACATGACTAAATTTTCTGTAACTTCCTATACATTTGTATATAAGCAGAATGACAGGTATGCATCTTATTCACAACTTTTTGTGGCAACATATCTAAGCAGGATGTAAATAAAGTTGGTGTTCCATAAAGCAGCATGTTAAATCCTTATCAGGGCTCAACTTTAACTTTAAAAAGAACTAGACCAGTCGGACCAGTACCAGAACATTTTACTAGACCTGACCTAGGTTACATCATTTCTATCGATATATCTTTTCCAGTGTTTCATATCCTACTTAATTAGGGTACGCTACATCTAGAGATTTTAAGGGTACAATGAAAACACTATATTTTAATTTTTAATAAGTGGTAAAATCATAAATTGCCCGACAAACTCGATGACGGACAGAGGACTTGTGCATATCTATGTCTCATTTTTAGCTATTGCTGCACCATTAATGCTATTTACTGCTTTAACCAATTTTTTAAATAGAATAAAAAAAACAAAACAAATAAGTACAGAAACAAATTAATGAATTATTTCATGATTCAAATAATTCCATATAATCTCTAGAGTACTCAAGCCTACTAACTCTAATAAGTAGGACTGGAATACAAGTATATTTTGTTACAGTATAAAATATACATGTCATTTCTGAGTGGTACAAGTAAATTATCCTCAATTTGTACACTGTATTCATGCTGATTGTTCCACTGATTTATAATTTTATCCAGAACAAAATAAAACTTGAATAGGCAGTTAGCTTGAATGCTTTGACAATTTATTTATAGAAGTCAAGAAACAAATATGTATATAAGTTTGAAATATTCTCTTAGGCCTAATTATTGTAAAATAAATTCTAATTTTTGTTCTACCCTTTGATTTCTTTGATACACCCTTATCTTTAGTTATGCCTCCACTACTATAGAGAAGCCGTCGTCAGTCACTCAGTGTAAACAAATACTGATAGTTATCGTAAGTTGATCTGCTTTATTAGAGATATCGTGACTCAGTTCAAACAAAACTATCAAAAAAGAAACATACCATTCTATATGCCTGGTTAAATTAAAATATGCCTAGGCTAGGCTTAGTGAAGCTGCACGCACTTGTGATTTTATGACCGATGCTTTCAGTTTCACTTTCGATCTGAATTTTTGCGGGTCCATAGAATTACCGAAATGACGCCAATTACCGGAATGACGGGACATGTAACTGGATTGAAGCTCCTTTCCATCGTAATGATAATTTTGTGGAATATTTTACTTTTAAATGTTAATAATATAGGTTTTACATTAAATGAAAAGATATTTTGTTGATATTGTCCTCGTATTTACCGATCTAGCTTTTCATATTTAAGCTATATCAGTACTAGTGTGATATTGAACCCGATGTAACTACTCGTACAATTTGTAGCAAAATTCCTAGAACACTGTTTCCCATCTCACATTGAAATAGTTTATTCTTTTAGTTGTATATAAATAATTTAAAAATGACGAAAACATAATCTGATGTGTCATTCCAGTGACTTTATGTGTCATCCTGGTAATATTACTATTATTCCGGTTATTTTATATACCAATCTCTCACCAGAGGGCATATTACATTATATGGCGACAAAATTGACGAAACGAAAGTAAGTCTATACGGCACGTAATATCAGCGACATATCTATTATCACAATCACCGGTAATGTAAATAAATGTCCCACTATCGGTAAATAAATTACAAAAAGAACAAAATGGTTTTCCACAGCAATTTTTTTAATAATAGATCTTCAGTCTATTTGAAGTGATATTTTTAACCCTACCAGTCGGGCTACTTTGACACAAATCAACTAGACCGGACCAATCTTTTACTAGTCAGGGTCGTTCGGACGTGCCTTAGTGTTGAGCCCTGTAGTATGACATAATATTCTTGTGTCTTTCAAATTGTTGCAAAGTTATGTGCCATTGGACTTAGTCAAAAATAGGGATTCTGCATAGCTGGATATAAAATGTTTGGATGGTAAGTACTTCAACATTTCATAACAGATTTAATGAAACTTGGAATATGTCCTCACCACAAAGTGAAGGTGTGCATGAGATATTTTCATGTGTGTTCATCAGATCATTAGAGAGTTGTGTGCCCTTGGAGTTGGTGCCATTTCCATATTAATGAGCCAGTGGGGAATGGTTTTAGTCACCTTTAGTTAAAGCCCTAGTTTTAAATACTTTATTATTTATGTTTATACATTTTAAGAATATAAGTGATATTTCAGGAGGAGTCCCTTGACAACTTTCCAGATCCCCAGGATGTCCCAAATATATCTTTGCAGGCTTGCCAACAAGGTAAGTAACTTTATTTATTAGTTTGACTAGTCCAAGAAAAGTAAGAGCTATCCTATTGGCCTTTGTATTAGTGTTGTTGTTGGTGTCCAATGAAAACCAATTCAACAGCCCTAAAACTTGAAATAATAGTTGACTACCTTTCAAAAAGCATTTTCTGTGTCAAATTTGCTGCTTCCATGGCATCAAGGGGGCATCTAAAATGCTCCTAATAGCTATTTTGCATTCAATTTTTGCTGCAAAACTGAATAAAAGCTGTTGTAGGGACCTCGCGGCCATTTACTTAATGTTGCTCAACCTTTCACACTGTTGGTTCGAATCCTGGATGGGCTATTCAAATCCATATGTGGGGAAGCCTTCTAGCTGGCTTGTAGTGGGTTGGTGGTTCTATCCAGGTGCTTTGTGCACTTCGGGTTTCCCTCCAACTGTAATTAGCTGGACATCGCTATATGCCTAAAATACTGTCATGGCAACGTTAAACTAAAAAAAACCAAACCAAACCAAACTGTTGTAATTGTCAAAAGGAAGATTTCACAGCTAAAGGATTCAGGGTTTCTTGCCTGCTCTTCTGGCATCAATTTAAATTCATTTCAGCGTCTCACATGTCCAAATTTTTCTCAGCGGCGAGGGACCCCTCGTACATTACTAACATTATGCCCTGGGTTCAAAATTGGACCTATAATGGTTTTCACAAGTTTTCAAGAAAATTTTAAAAATCAATTTGTTCAAAGCTAATATGCCAAGAACTTATGTATTTGCAATGTGCAATTATTTAGTGGACCTCTACCAAAATTATAAGTATTATGCCTAATTTTGGCAAATAACTGAATAATATAGTAACCATTCAATTGCAAGAAAAACCTTGCGTGAGCTTAGAGCCTCATTTTCTGTCCAAGCATCATGAAACTGTCAAAATATGTCTCGATAAAATCTTGAATGAGTTTGTATATGGGTCACCTGGGGTCAAAACTAGGTCAAATCTTAGAAAAACATTGTGTGTACTCTAACCTTGCCACGCAGGGACTGTGTATACAAGTTTTCGATTTTCGTATTGTCCTACGGGGACCGAGTATACACATTTCCGGCATAAGGTTTACCTGGGAGTCTTTTTGTATTGAATAGGAAGTGAAGATCTGACGTAATCGGAAGTAAATATAAAGTTAGGTGATTCCCCTACCACTCTTAACTGTCATTGGTCAAAATCCGCTCAATACTGTGTTTAAAAATAGTGTTTAAAAATAGCGAGGTTAAAGGTGCCAAGATGGCGGACATGTTTGATAATCTATTTGTGGACTGCGATTCTGAAGGGGAATTTGAGGGTTTTGAAGCCGACGATATCATCGAATATACACAGAATTGTTTGCCATGCATTCATATTGATGAACACTATAAGGATAGGGATTTTAAGAAAGATTTGAGGCTAGGATAGACGCGAAATGTTACCGAGCCGCTCGTGACCCCATTCACAGGTAATGCTGGTGTGAATTTTGAAATTGACAAGACCATTGGGTTTGTTTGAACGTTTTTTAAATGATCGGGATTTTCAAAATATGTCTGAGGAAACAAACTGATATTACAGGCAACTTATAGCCAGAAATAATACTAGCAGACACGCCAGAATTCATAGTTGGTATGATCCCACGGCCGACGAAATCAGACAATTTCTCGGATTGTTTATTGTAATGGGGCTTGTTGAAAACCATATCTCGAGAAATATTGGACCACAGATGTTAATATTTCAACGCCTCTCTTTGGAAATACAATGCCTAGAGACAGATTTTTCAACAAGCCGCTCGTTACCCAAATCACAGGTGATGCTGGTGTGAATTTTGAAATTGACAAGACCGATCTCACTCCATTGAGTTTGTTTGAACATTTTTTAAATGATCAGGATTTTCAAAATATGTCTGAGGAAACAAACTGATATTACAGGCAACTTATAGCCAGAGATAATACTAGCAGACACGCCAGAATTCATAGTTGGTATGACACCACGGCCGACAAAATCAGACAATTTCTCGGATTGTTTATTGTAATGGGGCTTGTTGAAAAACCAAATCTCTTGAAATATTGGACCACAGATGTTAATATTTCAACGCCTCTCTTTGGAAATACGATGCCTAGAGACAGATTTTTCAACATTCTTTCGTGTTTTCATTTGAATGATAACAACAACAACTCTGTGCCGTGTGGACATGATAGACATGACCCACTTTCCAAAATTCGACCCCTCTATGATGTGATGCGAGATAGATTTCTCTCTCTACACACCTGAGAAAAATTTATCTATTGACGAAGCTATTTCACCATGGAAAGGTAGACTGGCATTCAAACAGTACATACCAAATAAACCACACAGATTTGGTGTAAAGTTTTATGTATTGTGTGAAGCTACTTCAGGATATGTGAGTCAGTATGACATCTACACAGGGAAGGACTTTGACCCTAATCCAGAAGGGGATGAATTAGATGAGTTACAAGGTCATTCCTATAATGTTGTAATGGGACTAGTGAGGAAATGTGACTTTTTAAATAAGGGTTACACTGTATTCACAGACAATTATTATTCTAGTCCTATTCTATTCACAACTTTAGGTGCTGAAGACACCAACGCTGTCGGGACTATGCGGACTAATCGTTAAGAAATGCCAGAAGCATTGAAAGTCTCAAAACTGAGAAAAGGTGAAGTGGTATGTAGACAAAGGGGAAATTTGTTGGCTCTTCGTTGGAAAGACAAGCGTGATGTAAATATGCTATCAACCATACACACCAACACATTCTCTGTAACAGACAACAAACGAAGCAATTGTAATACCAACATGCATTATAAATTATAACCGATACATGGGTGGTGTTGACAAATGTGATCAAATGACGAAATACTATTCTTTTGCAAGAAAATCAGTGAAATGGTGGAAAAAAGTGGCCTTTTACATCATAAATATTATTGTTACAAATGCATATATCCTTTACACTAAACTGAAAACTGGGAAAAAACTCTCATATTACAATTTCCGCAAGGAACTCTCAAGTGAACTCATAACTAAATTTGTGAGGGAACCTAGAAAAGGGCAACGCTTGACAGGAAATGTTGAGAGACAATTCACAGAACGACACTTCCCTGCCCCGATTCCTGCAAAAGAAAATGCTAAAAATCAAAGACCATGTCGTAAATGTGTTGCTTGTAACAAACCATCAAGAAAAGGAAATGCTGCGGGTAACAACAAAAGGAAGGAAACGTGTTATTGGTGTCCTGATTGTGAGGTCCCTCTTTGTGTTGATGATTGCTTTAGAAGGTATCACACTCTCAGACATTATCTACCACATGATTTATCATCAAGCAGTGAGGAATCTAGTGATAATGACCGTTAACAAGTTTTTCATACCTATGGACACCTGTGTGACTGAAAGTGTATATGTGAATAGTAAATGTGTTTGTCTTTGTAAATATTTTTAAACATATTGTAGTAAATGGAAATAAAAGATAAAATGTGACACAAATAATCAACTCTTTCAAAGAAATGACTCTTAACTTTAACATATCACTTCTGTTTACCTGTGACTTTGCGAGTTTGTAATCACATCAGAAATTATTTGATATTTCATCAGAAATGTTTTCTGTAACATATGTTATGATTTTTATCATGAAATGTAAATAAATGAATATGACACTGAGTATTTTGCAATATTTTATTATTTGCACCTGTGTTTACCTGTAAATAGACCTGAAACATGGAGATATTGATTAGATCAAGGTGGATTCTGAAAGTTAAAGTAATTTGCTTCAAAACACATATGGGGTTTACATATGTAAACCACTTACAAAACCTTCAAATTAAGGACTGAAATCAACACATGTAAAGTATATAACTACTTGAAAAAAGTCAGTAGGGCCCTGTTGTCTTATATGAAGAAAAACAGCATGGAAAGGGTTAAAGGCTACATTTTTAGCCCACTTATATAACTTGGTCAGAATGTTTTATCTTGATGATATCTCAAGTGAGGTTGTATGTAAGTCACCTTTAGGTAAAAAAAAGTATATCATTTCTGCAAACTTATCTTCCAATCATCTCATGTTATATTTCTTGTACATTTTTTTTTTATTTTTAAACTTGAATAATTCTAGTTTGCACCGTATCTGATTCTCTTCATCCTACTAGGTTAATGTAGTGAACAGAATTTAACTACTGAATAATTCGGGTTATTTAAAAAATAAAGTATGAAACATCAAAATTCGAAACTCAATTACACGCTAGCTCTACGGCCAGTACGGGGTAACCAATGTTTTTATTATCTACAAAATTGCGTCTCGTGAAAACGAGAAGATTTGAATGAGAAACTGTACCAGTGGTGGATTCAGAGTGGGCCTAGGGGACACATTTCCCACGGCAGTACCCTCGATTAAAAAAATAATAGGCCTATAATTCCCTACAAATACGCATTTCCGATCTGCCTGTAATGGATCGCAACACAAGCTGCCTGATATCGTTAGTCCTTTGTCTGTAATATCAACACTTGCCGACTTGGAGAAGTCTTCCGAGTTTGAAATCTAATTAAATGATTATTAGGAATTAATTGTCATTGTGGATGTTGATTAGGGTAACACAAAAGACAAGATGATTTGCTGAATCGCTGGAGGCCTTAGACTGGTTACTGTCAAAAAAAAGAAAAGAAAACGTACAGGTGTGAAATAAACTCAAGGATTATGTTTAGTGTTTGGAACATTTTTAATCAAAATATTATGTGAACACATTTGTGTGAGTGACAATGTGAACATTTAAATCATATGATGCTAATGACTATTGGCGTATTGCACCAGAAAGAACCAAATTAACATGGAGATGCAATATCAATGAATAAAAATTGTCTGAAAATTATAATACCAGATGTCATTTATCATTGACAAGTTATTGGTAGACACCCTGCCGTGAAAGACCACCTCCATTATGAGACCACATACCTCTTTCATTTAGGGTGGTCTTATAAGGTGGGGGCCACTGTACTTGAAATCCTTTTTTTTTTCCTTTTTTTTTTATTTCTAATTTTTAATAATTTTCCAAATATTCAACAATGATATTCGAGTACAATAGATATATACATGTAAGATTTAATTGACAAAGACACAATACGACACACTCATCCATCCAAAGACCTGTAAAAGACAAAAAGATTCCCTTTATATGTACACTAATTATGGTTTTGTTTGATATAAAAATCATGATTATATTGATATATTGTCTACATGTGCTACAAACTCTTTGCTGTATAGTATTTATGATATATCAGGCATTAATCTTAATTATTGCCACAGAGGTAATGGTGAGTTAAATAAATTTATTCAATGCTATTATAACAAATTGGAAAAATATAGCTAAGTTGTGTCTAAAGTGTATTAAAATCAGTGAATATACATACAAATGCTCACATTATATATATATAGATATAACATAAAAATTGTAAATTGTAATAATTTGTACCACCATGTAATGACATAAATATATTTAGTAGTATATACACGAAAAAAGTTGTAACTACCTACATGTAGACAATAAGTTTATAGGATATTCAACCAGTTTCCCCAGTTATTTCTAAATCTTTGTAGATTACCGTTACTAATTGCTATTTGATGGTTTGTTAGTATACAATTTTTAATAGCATGCATAAGTCCTTGTAAAGTTAATTGCTTATTTAAGCATCTCATGGAATATATGTAATATTTAGTTTGCATTAATATCAAGTTTTCCACATAGTTACCATTTTCTTTTCCGAGATGGAAACTCTGTTTATGAAATACAATTCTTATTTGTAATGTCTCAAAGCAGAATTGCTCAAATTCATTTTAAAGACCTTGTACCATAGTACATTCCCATAACAAATATTCAATTGTCTCCTCGTCTTCAACACAGAAAGTACATGAAGCATTATCTGATTTTCCTATTTTATATAAAAATTTATTAGTACAAAGAATTCTGTGATTTATTCTGTATTGAAACCATTTTAATTTAGTGTTTTTTATAGTAATAAAAGGTATTTGTAAATATTTAGGGATCTCTTCCTTTGTTAGACTAAAAGTGTGTATCCATTTATCTAATCCTCTTGGATCTCTGTTTTTCTACTTTTGTTTAAAGTATTATAAATAATTTGTTTATGTTTTTTGCTTTTAATGAGATTAAAAATATGGTTTGGGACATATGGTGCTGTAATCTTAACAAATTTGTTTTGTTCTTTAGTTGCTTTTACCCACTTCTTGATAGCTGCTATAATTCCGCCATATTCAAGAAAGTTAGTTTGTACATTATATATTTTTTTTAAATCTTCAAATTTTAGAAAATTGCCAGTTTCATCAAGTAGATCATTGATAAACTTTATGTTCTTATCAAACCACGTTTTATAAAAAATTGAAGAGATTCCAATTGATATGTTTTCATTAAAAAATATTGGTGTTTTTGCGAGATCTTCATTACTTAATTCAATAATTTTTGTTAAATCTCCCCAAGCTTTAAAAACATCTACCCAAAATTTATTCTGCATGTTAGGAATTACATTATTAAGATAGTCTCTTCCACATGCTAATAATTTTTCACATTTTATCTTTAGTTTGATAATATTGCTCCATGATTTTTCTTCAAACAACAATCGCAAACCCATGAAATTTTCAAAGATTTTACAAAAAATTTAACATTGGTCATTTTCAAACCACCTGATCTATAGTCCATAGTTATTACATCTCTCTTAAGTCTGGTTTATCATTCCAAATGAAAGAGAAGATTAACTTTTCCAATTCTTTAAAAAAATTTTGATCAGGAGTGGGTAGAGAAATGAACAAATGGTTTAATACTGGCAGTGCCAGTGTTTTAAGTACTATTATTTTTCCTACAGGTGTTAAGTTTCTTTTTTAGCTCACCTGACTATGTCAGGGTGAGCTTTTGCAATCACTTTGCGTCCGTCGTCTGTCCGTCCGTCGTTAACTCACTTTCAAAAATCTCCTCCTCTGAAACCGCTGGGCCAAATTGAACCAAACTTGAACTGAGTCGTCACTAGGGTATCTAGTTTCAAATTTGTTATTTTCTATGTCGCAGGTCAAACAACATGGCCGCTGTTGCTAAAAATAGAACATAGGGGGTAAATTGCAGTCCGTCGTTAACTCACTTTCAAAAATCTTCTCCTCTGAAACCACTGGGCCAAATTTAACCAAACTTGAACTGAGTCGTCACTAGCGTATTTAGTTTCAAATTTGTTATTTTCTATGTCGCAGGTCAAACAACTTGGCCACTGTTGCTAAAAATAGAACATAGGGGGTAAATTGCAGTTTTTGGCCAATAACTCAAAAACCATTACAGATATCAAAAATCTGATAAGATAAAAGTGATTAGCTTAATGAGATCTACCTGCCATGCGATTTTGAAGAAAATCGGAAAACTCATCTCGGAGTTATAGCCCTTTTTTTGTAAAATTTTCAAAATTTTGGCATTTTTAATTTTTTATTTAAAAAAATGTAACAGATAGAGGTCAAGTGTAAATTGCAAAAATGTTCAGCATATCAAGATCTACCCACCCTGAAAATTTGAAGACAATCCAAAAACCTGTGTAGGAGTTATTGCCCTTTTTTCACAGAATTTTTTCAATTTTTATGTTTTTCGTCTTCTAACTCCAAAACTATGAAAGATAGAGGTCGAATGTAAATTGATAAAATGTTTGCCATGATGTGGCGACTTCAAAACCGGTGTTGAAAATTGTTTGTTGACCGCCATTTTCAAAATGGCCGACAAAAAAGGCGGGAAAATTCAACATTGTTTGATTTCAATGAAATTTGGTTTCCAAATAGATATTGATGTTGCGACTTCAAAACCGTTGTTGAAAATTGTTCCTTGACCGCCATTTTTAGCTCACCTGGCTTTTGGAATCACTTTGCGTCAACAAACATGGCCGCTATGGCGAGGCTTAGTTTAACATTGGATCCTATAGGAAAATCATCTTCTCCTCTGAAACCACTGACACAAATTTAACCAAACTTTACAGGAATGATGTATGCAAGGTCCTTTACAAAGACTGCTCATTTTGTTCTGATCCGTCAAAAATCATGGCCACTAGAACGGGGCTTAGTTTAACATTATATAGCCAAAAGAAGACTGCTGTGCTGCACACACTGCTAAGTTTTCGCAGAACCTTATTCATTCATTCATGAATCCGGTTCCTGACTTGGAAGAAGAACATTGGATCCTGTGGGAAAATTACATTTTCATCTTCTCCTCTGAAAACGCTGAAGCAAATATAACCAAACTTTAGAAGAATGATGTATTGAAGGTCCTTTACAAAGATTGCTCATTTCGTTCCGATCTGTCAAAACCATGGCCGCCAGGGCTGGGCTTAGTTTATCATTGGACCCTATGGGAAAATCACATTTTCATTTTCTCCTCTGAAACCACTGAAGCAAATTCAACCAAACTCTACAGGATTTATGTATGGAAGGTCCTTTACAAAAAATTGCTCGGTTCGTCTGATCTTCTCAAGCAAATAACCAGGTGAGCGATACAGGCTCTTGAGAGCCTCTTGTTTCCATTGTTTTAGTATTTTCTTTATAGAAATAAGTTTTGATTTAAAATTTCGCATGACTATATTATTCAAGTTTACATCAAAAATTATTCCTAGCATTTTAAAAGTACTTTTGCCCCATTCTAGTGGTTATTGAGTACATAATTTATCTGCACAATATTTTTTGGATCCAATCCATATCACTTCTGTTTTAGAGTAATTTAAACAGAGTCCAGTATATCTAGAAAATTTATCAAGTATTTCAAAAGCTGTTTTCAGTGACTACTCACTTCCATCTAGAGTTAGTGTGACATCATCTGCATATAAAGAAATTTTATTTTCAGTATCTCCAGTTACAATACCTATAACATTTTCATTATTTCTGATTTGGGTTGCTAGAATTTCTGTACATAAAATAAACAAAGTAAAACTTTTGAATCATGTAGAGTAGCTTCTGAAATCAAGAAATTTCCATTAGTATCCTTTTTCTCTCTCAATGCTTTAAATTCAAAATTATTATTAATCAGAATGGCAATTCCTCTTGAGTTGGATATAAAGGAACTAAAAAAACATTCATATCCCCACATATTTCTAACATCATTTTCAATAATTGTAGTAAAATGTGTATCTTGAATACAGTATATATTGTATTTAAGACTTTTTAAATAAGTAAGTACATCTTTGCGCTTGGCAATTTACTGACAATATTTTTATCTTATCCATCAAAATCTATATGAAAATGTATGAATGATGATTGAAATTGTACATATAAATTTATACCAAACATTAATGAAATAAATTTCCACATCCACACATACTTGCAGCCACATGCAGGACAAAGACATAGACATATGACGTGAACGTTAGTCATTGACTCAAAAATGGTAGATTGAAGCAACACAAAAAATGGTCAAAATGCATATTATATCATGTGTATATACACATGTATATAGTCACTTATAGAATATAACAAATGCTTATGATACTACTGCAGTGGAATCAAAGTCACTGTATCATTTGATTGTACAAAGATTGTTACCAACAAAAGTATGAGAAATGTTTACTTCTTCTTTGATAATTTATATTTAATATCATCAAATAAGTCAAACCTCAGTTTTGTACCGTCCATTGTCTTTCCGTAGATGCTGCCATTAAAGTAATAGGCTTGTGAAATGTTGTCATTGTTATTCAAATTGGTGATTAGTCCTATGTTGAGCTTTGTCACATCATCAACAATTTTACAAGTGTCTTTCAATATCTTTCGGTGTTTCACAACTTTAATTTTGGCCTCACTGTTAATAAATTTCACGAGAACCGGTCTTGCCTGTCCTGCCTTCCCAGGAATTCTGTGAATGGCCTGTATTTCATTGGGGGTTAAATCCACATTCACTTTCTCCTTCAGTTTTCTTATTAGTTGTTGCCTTAGGTCTCTATCATTTCCTTCCTTCCAGTTCAAAACCTTGATGTTATTTTTTCTAGAGTATTGTTCATTGTAATTTGCCATCTGGATTGCAGTGTTGGCTTTTACAATTGCATCTGAGTGGAGTCCTTTCAGCTTTTCTATCTCTGAGTTTTTGGGTTGCAATTCTCTCTTTTAAGATGTTAATTGTGATGTCTTGGTTGTCTATTTTGTCCTGTAACTTTCCTGTTCGTTCTTTTACCTGTTTGTCAAATTCTTTCTGTATATCCTCTCTCACTTCTTTTTAATACTATCCTTCAACTCTGTAATTACATCCTTCACTATTTTCTTCACAAGATTTTCTATGTCACTTTTTTTTATCATTACCTCTAGGGCTTTTTCCAAGTCTTTTCTTTTCACTGTTTCATTCATACTTTCCTTTATCAGCTCAATGTCTTGTTGTATTGCTTGTGTACTGCTTTCCAAAACTATACTATCCCCTGGTGGACTTTCTACCTCTGAATGTGTTCTTCCTTTTTCTTTGCCACTTGTTTTTACCTGTTGTCTTGTTTCCACAGATCTACTTGAGCCTTTGTTTCCAGACTGGTTCATGGTTGAGTTTTAATTTGGAGTAAAGAATCTAGAAATAGCTTGATGTTTGAGATGTACTCAAAACTAAATATCAACACAAATTTTCCAAACTTTCTTTTATCAAAATCACAAAAAGTTGAGTATGAAAATAAATATCCAATGAATTTCTAGAATCTCTGTAAGCTCTTATATCCAGTAGTATAAATATTATAGTTGAAATAATCCTATAGACATGAAAAAATAACCATTTTGTGAGAGCACAACTTTATAGTGCTAACAGCTTGGCAGCCATATTAAAAGTCTGTACTTGAAATCCTCTTGTATCAATCCACTTAATCTTTGGGAAAAAAAGGAATTTTTTACCTTAGAACTTTCATTTAAAAGATCCTATGACAATACAAAATTATATAAATATGTGAAGTACTGGTAATGCATACTTTATGTTTTAGTTACTTAAACAATCTACTTTTCAGTATGTGTCAAGAAAGTCACAAAGAGACAAGGACATCGAACATATGATAAAAAATTGGCTTGTTTCTTTTGTAACAAGATTTTGAAACATCGAATTCAAAAGCATATAGAAAATTGCCACAAGGACGAGATGATGGTCGCAGAGGCCATGGCTAAAAATTCAACTGTAAAAGAAAACAAAATGAAAAAAATTAAAAACCTTGGTGCTTTTAAATATAACATTAAAGTTATTCAGGAAGGAAATGGCAGCCTGATTGTTGCTAGACGCCCAACAAAGCAAACACTAGATGCAAAACATTTCCTCCCATGCATTCACTGTTTTGGTTTCTTCTACAAAAAGGAACTCTGGAGGCATTGCAAGAAGTGTCCACTGAACCCAAAAAAGGGACAGCAGCAATCTGAAGTTATATCCAGATCAAAACTTCTCCTTGCTGGTGGTTTAACATTGTCATCCATTGTCATCTGTTGTTACTAAAGAACTACTTGGACAAGCAAATAGCAGCTCTTATCCAACAACTTGCTAATTCTAAAGACAATACTGTCTGGAAATCTTTGGCAGAAGCCACAATGACAAGGATAATTCTATTCAACAAAAGAAGAAGCAGTGAAGTTGCAAAAATGCTAAGGACAACCTATCAGAGCCGTTCTTCATGGATGAGGAACATAAATGAAGAAATTACAAGTAGCCTCAAACCTGTAGAAAAGGTTCTGTTAAAAAGGTAATCATTCATTCCAATGGCAATACTACATCTTGACTTTTGACTCTCATGTTGATTAATTGTTTATAGGTTTTCAATTCTGATCGCCTTTTCTCCGTCCTTTTGTTTCTTTGAACAGCATATATAACCAAACCTGGGCTAGTTTTGAAAATATAAGGTACTGTACTGTATGTGTACTTATGTTAGCGGTATTCTAATATTAACGCTATAAATCAAGGGCAGTGCTAAAATTTCTCCATCCTGTCAATCTGTATACACAACAATGGTAATGAAATTATTTGCGCAAAATTTAAGTTTGCACTAATAAGTCTATATCCCCTTATAGCACTAAAATATGAGTGCGCTAATTTAAATACACATACAGTATCAAGTATTTTCTTATTTCAACATATAAGCAATGTTACAGGGATTAATATCATCAACATACAGGTCCAGTAATAGGACCCATTCCCAATGCAGAAACTGTTATGTACAGTACGGGCCACGCGGATTCCGCAAAAGTCACGTCATCGCGGTGGTCAAATAAATCTTGCTCAATAAATTTGCCGCGAATCCGCGATCAGGCTATTGAGCTCAACGCGGGTCGCCGCAGTTTGCGATGTAAAAAATCATCGCCGCAGTTTGCGATGTAAAAATTTATCGCCGCAGTTCGCGGCTGTGAACGACTGAAATTATATCGATGATTAATCAGGTTAACATTACTTTAAATTTGCTAACATTAATTGGAAAATCCCCGTCCAGAATAGTCTGCTAAATTATTATCGATGTTTTATCAGCATAAGTTAACATACTGAAGTAGTATGATGTGGATAGTAAACATCAAATGTGTTTTATATTGTACTTAAAAACAATTTATTCCGCTGAAACTACCAACTCATAATCAATGTGAACGTGTTATCACAAAGTAAAAGTACGTTTCTTTTCTGTAACCTACCATAAGTTTGACTACAATGCTGAATAACTGTATCTCGAATCATTAGCATATTCATCATAATTTGAAATTTTTCTTACGCGACCTTCGCCAGTTTCACCCTCATTTAAAAACACGGAGTTCGCCTACTAGCAACAGTAAGGATTATTTTAGTTACGCAACCTAATTTTACTAAATATTTATCAATAAACTGTTCGTTTGAGAATAATGCTTTATCTCACAAATAAGTGACGCGAGTCTCATTCTTTAAAAAAAACGCTGACAGATACAAACATCGACCCGCTACTAACCTATTGCTGAAGCAGAGAAAAATAGAGCAATTAGCAATGAGAAATACCGATACCGGAATACGATGGTCATCGTCATACTGGACCTGTTGTTCCGTCGTGCAGACAAGTTCTTATTTTTGAATAAAAAATAATCTTCTAACACATGATATTTGATACCGCTTTCATAACCTGAAGTCATGAAGTCCCGCCTTTTCGATAACTATTACCCTCAGGTGATTATTTTACCCGCCCCTACCTGTATACGTAATTTAGTTTGGCGGTTTGTATGTCAATCATCGTATCAATTCACGAAGCTCTGTGGGTCATATATATCTTTAGTCGAGAGAGAAACAATTGAAACTAAATAATATATTTCCAGACCAACATCATCTAATTGATGTTTTTATATTCGCTACTCTGGGAGAGTGAGATTGTTTGCCTTTGATGGAATTTTCCGTTTTAAAAATTAATTTTGCTTTATCCCCATGTAATCTATTTATAAAAACCAAAATGACCTTGATTAATTATCGGAGTAAAAATAAAAATATGTCACCGTAAACAAAACTAAAACTATGATCAACGAACTGTAGAATATTCACCCAAAGGAGTCAAGTTAATTAATTGGACATCGACTCATGTAAGTCATCATTATCAGAGGGCATATCGAAAAAACATTTTGATACTCATAAAAAATACTAAAAATGAGAAAGGATATATGCATTTAACATCTTGTATGACAGAAAATAAGATTCCATGTTATGTATTTGATTATATATATTTTTAAATGCCCATCATGTTCAGTCACAGTAGGCGTTGGCACGTTAAAGAACCCTACTGCTCAATGGCCGTAAGTGCCGAGCATATGCAAAATTTTGAAGCCTTTCACCGGCATTTGGTGACGTCTCCATATGAGTGAAATATTCTTTAGTGAGGCGTTAAACAACGATAAACAAACATAGCATCTGTGTGAAATATATTACACACGTAAAATTTTTAAGTACAAATGAAATAATAATAAAAGAAAAATCTAAAATTCTCCGTGATTCTCTGTTAAGAACTTTTGGAATTTATTTTCCAAGTTTTAAAAACCTATTTACAAGTTGCAGAAAAAAATTTATCCAGACTGATTCAGAATAGATATACTGAAAGCATAGCTATATATTGTAAAATTAAAATGCATGAAAAACTCCTTTCATTTCGACCGGTAGTTCAAATGAGGTGGGGGCGAACATCCTTTACGCCATAATAGTCAATTCTTTCACTCATCTTTCAACCAATCATTTGATAGTGTAGGCAGTATAACGATATCGTTGCGTAGTTCGTGTCACCTGATGTGTGATTCTATAGCCCGATGAGATATTCGTTTCTCCATGATCCAACTGTGTTTGCTTCGCAGAAATGGTAAGATATAAAAGCGCCCACTTCACAGAGATGCTTATCGCATTGCGACTCGTCTTTATTCCGGCCAAATATTTCATTTAACAGACACACTTATAAGGTACAAATCAAGGAATTTTCATGGAGAGGCGTGAAGTTTATTGGGGCGATAAGATACCGCCATACACGTAGAAGGTCATGGATTTGAACTTCGCCGGAGACGACTGGTCCCGTGTCACAATAGGTGTCGGCACATTGAAGAACCCCCAAGTGTCGAGCATAGGCCAAAATTTTAGTTGAGCCCTTTTGTGACGTCTCCATCAGTTTGACTTTCTAGTATGGCTTTTTCATGATTAATATTTCAACATATCTTGACTAATTGAAAAAAACAATGCAAATTAAGTTTAAGCGTAGAGTAATAATGGTAACTGTTACGGTAGATCTACGTGGTTTTTCACTCAAGACATTTTCCTCCCACTTGATTAAAATACAAGAACTACCATGTAGACCTATAAATAAAACAAAATATCAAAACAAAAATTATTAAACTAAATATATCTCTATGTCATCTTCAAAGATATGAAAAGGGCTATAGCGTTTAACTTCACCCGACAGACTCCGTACTTTGAATATACAAGTATATTCTTTATCAAATGAGATGGGGGCGTACATCCTTTACGCCATAATAGTCAAGTTCATAAAGTTTATGAGTGGAATACTAAACAAGTAAAATTCCTAAAACTATGGTAGATACCGATAACCTTTACTGTTATAGTTGATTAAGTCTAATTTCAGCGATATTTATTTGAAGGAAAAAATCATACATCGCTAATAATTTTCCTGATTACAAAGTATTTTCAAAATCAATCTGACATGCGTCAAATATGAAAATTGAGGAAATCATCAAGAGTTCATTTCATTATTTTCCGTTTTAATATTCAGTAAATTACACGTTATTTCGAGTTTGAATTATCATGTTTATGTCATCACCAATACCGGTAAGAAATAGTCAACCACGCAAAAAAATAAAATGCCAGTTAGACTGTAAATATCTCTGATTTAATAAATTATCAACAATAGGTCTAAACATAGGCCTATCAGTAAGTAGACTTTTCCTTTTCATAAAGTTGGTAGGTTATTTTAGTCGATTTTATTTTAGCAATTATGTGCGACCAGACGTAGATACACTGGTGATAGTATGTTTAACAATAAAAGATCAACTGGGTATTTTTTTTATTTTATCTAAACCATTATTCAAAATCATCTTTATTAGGAAATGAACAACGGTCTTTTCCATGATATGATATGATCATGTAGGTCAACAATAAAGACAACTCAGTATTCACGAATTTTATATTCGAAATATGATGTCACGCCAGATGCCCCTATATTTTCCCGATATTAAGACTAAATCTTAAAGTACGGCTGATCCAAATCTGTAAAATAAAATCTATTGCCCCCCCCCCCCCCCCCGAAGATCCATATTCGTTAATCAGAGTCCACATTATTTGACCAACTTACAGTTATAATAGCTCCTCGTTGAAAAGCAATTACATAACAGGGACAAAACATCAAGTCTGGGTGAACAGGGTATCCATAGCGACGGGGTCATAAATCGACTCAAAAGATAAAACTCAGCTTCTTATGTACACAGATATACGCGTAAGTCATGAACTGTATCTAGTTCAATAGTGGTGTACCCGATGATTATATATATATATATACACGACTAAATAGAAAAAATGATATCGAATCTATTATTAAAACATCGGGGATATTTATGCTACATGTATATTTTACCAATTTTATAACAAAATACATGTATATAGTTGTCGTTTTGGAAGAATGCGCTACTGAGTTAGGGTGGATGTAGATATACACAGATTATCGAACAAAATTTTATTTTAAATTGTTAAAATGTAGCTTGCATTAATTTCAAATGTATTTTTTTTTCAGATTCGAAATCAATTATTAAATTGTATTTTTGGATCATTAGACGCGCCGACATTGAACTCGGTCACAAACAAGGGAAACCGTGCATTTGTAATTGTCTCTATTTATCTTTCGGTCATAAAACGTCATTTACTTCTTTAAATGGTTTTAAAGAGCGTAAAATATAATTAAGTACAATAAAATAATTAATAAATTATAATATGTTTGCATGAAATCGATTTTCAAACGTAGTTTTACTTGCGGGAGGCCTGTGGTTTCTCCCCGAGTACATTTTGAAGATATATCATTATAGTGTTTTTAACATATGCATTTTTGCTTTGAATGAATAGAATATCCCGACGATTGGTATTCCTCCCAACCTGTAAGAGTTCATTTGTTGGTGTTATAATAAGTTGTTGAAACCAGGGAATTTTCCTTGTATAAAGCATCGAATGTTAAAAATAAAAAAAAAAAGACTTTGTAAAAAGGTTTACCCGCGTGAATGGATAGAATATTTCGTATAACGAAATCGGGTACAGATTTTCTTGAACTTTTGCTAATACATGCATGTTATTCGTACCCCTTTTAATCTTCTGAAAAACAAGTAATATAGCTCCGATATATCATAAGCTTATCGGTAATTTAAAAAAGTGTACACACATACACCGTTACACTTTACTTTAACTGAAGTTCATATTAAAGTCGGGTAGATAAAGGTATCAGCAACCCAAATTCAATTACATTAGGTTTAGCATATAATAAACGTCCGTTAGTTTAAATGGAATCGTCAGGAGACCAGGAAATTCCATACCTTTTTACTAGTATTGCATACATGATAGTTCTATTGATGTAAACCTTTTCTGTGATTTTAAAGTATGATTAAAACGGTATTTTCACATAACTTATTTTTGGTGGGAAAATGAATATTAAAAAGTAACGAATTTTCTCCTAAAAAATGTTCACCATAGGTACAAGTAAACAGCTTTAAATAAATTCAGACAAGATAATTTCGAGATATAACTTTATTTTACTTAAAAACTGTTGTACTTCACATAGGGTAGGTCTAGTGGTTAGGTTATCGCATCCCAAAAACCTAGGCATCTCTTGGCTCTTGACAACAATTAGTTCGGGCAGCATGAACCTTGATTTTTTATGGAGCGGGCGTTTACTTTACGGAAATATATTTGAATAACTGAATAAAACAGGCATTAAACCATTGAAACAAAACATAGTACCGTTAAAATATTGGGAATGAGAAATATATCTTTTGACCGAGCAAAAATAAATGTGGAGAGAGAGAGAGAGAGAGAGAGAGAGAGAGAGAGAGAGAGAGAGAGAGAGAGAGTGTGTATTTCAGAACTTCGAATTTTTAAGCGCCGTCACAAATTAGGCATGCAGTTTTTGTTTGAAAATCTATTTTATAAACCAGATACGTAGATAACCAAACGTAATACGAAGTGGGTAGGATTGAAAGAAAATAAACCTCGTTAGGATTAGTCGAAGTTCCGTTATTTCTTTTTGTCCATATTTTTATCGATGTCACAAACCTTGTGTTAATTAACATACGATGTCTAATATCACGGTTACGGATAGTTGAAAAGCGATATACATGTAAGGTAGAAAGAAGGTCCCACGTGTCCAACTCTGTGCAGAGATGTGATTACATTTCACGCACGGATAACTTTGACTTGACGGCTTGGGTAATCAATTTCATTACTTGACGTAGAAGAACTTTGGAGTTTGATGCAATTATAACAGAACTGTTGAACAAAGTGAAAGTCGGGGGTTATTGTTTGGTTTGGGATCAATTTGAAGGTACATGTTTCGGGTACTATAGAAGATAATGGTCGCATTTAAGCGAATAGTAATGTAATTTGTTATTTAATTAATAGATTGACCACACATAAAAAAAACCAAAAAAAAAAACAGAATTCCGTTTGACAATTCCAGTAGTATACGGAGATCAGCAGCCGCTATTTGCGATGATTTTCAACAGCCGCGATTTGCGATGATTTTCAACAGCCGCGATTAGCGATGATTTTATTCATCCCCGCGATTTGCGAGGAATTTCAATCGCCGCGATGACGGCGACTGCGGTGGATAGCCGCGATTTCAACGCGGACGATTGCTCATAACTAGCCCCGCCGCGATGATGTGGCTTTTGCTGAATCCGCGTGGCCCGTACTGTATTTCCCAATTTTGAGCAAAAATTTCCCAATTATTTCCATATCGATCACATTCGCTGTAAAAAAATAAAAAAAATTTCCCCAATTTTGCCCATTGTGACGTAAAATTCCCAGTTAGAAGGGTACAGGACTCTTTCCCAAAATGGGTCTATTAAGGCCATCTAAAATTATTTCTCTGCTTCTCAGGCCAATTTTTTCGAAAACAAATGCAGAAGGGCGGAATTTTTTATATCTTTTTATTGATGAAAAAACACATGCAGGAGGATTTTTTTTCTACAATGGTCAATTTAATACACAAACTTTTTTTGAAACTTTAGACTTTCGTAAAATGTACATCCCCTATCGCTAATTTGTTATTACTTATACTGGTGTATATTTCAGTGGATGTACATCCATCTGAGAAGCCTTTGATAATTGTCCAAGGTAGGATTGTTAGTCATTTTTTCGTTTCCTGGTGTTTATGATAGTCATTGTTAATCAAACGATAGCATTATGCGAGTTATCCATGTCAACAGATTCAAATATTTTACTGACAGGGCATACCAAGAGGTGCAACTATTTATTTTTACCGGATATGGCACCGCATTTCTGAATTTTATTTTATTGAATTCTTGATAAAATTGGTAATGCAGGGGCTTTCAGAGAGATGAGAAAACCGTAATTCTGATTTTATTTGGCTTAACCCGTGTTATTTTTAGCTGAATTGCAACGAAGCTGAACTCTTTCAGCTATTGGTTTGGTGATGCGGACGGGCAAGCATCAACAATTGGTTTCCAGATGATAAGTCAAAAAGTTTATATCTGATTCTAATAAAACTTGGATATATTTTTGGATACCAGGAAAGGAAGATCCCTATCATTTGGGAGAAAGTAGGTCAAAGGTCAAGGTCACAGTGTCCGAAAAGAGATTGAAAATTTCAGAAAAATTTAGTTTCCAGATGATAAGTCAAAAAGTTTACTCTCCTCTGCTGTAATCTACATTTATAAAGTAAAGCCATTCTACTATTATAAATTCAAAAATTATTATGATGTTTTTATTATTGCAAAAATCTATATTGTTAAATTTGAAAGTTTAAAAATTGCAAAATAAAAAAAAACTTGCATTATATTCAGCATTGTATAATTTATTAAAACAATTGCAGGCAATAATACCTAAATTTACAGTGTGCGAAATGGCAACTCGGCTTGTGCACCCTGGTGCCATATAATTTTTTAGTTTTAAAATTTTACCTGATTTTGAAAGAAATGCTTGTAGTTATGATATTGTAGAAACTTAGATTTTGCATTGACGTTGGCTTATGAAAATTGTTGGCTATAACTTTTAGAGTAATAGTGACATCAACATGAAAATAAAAGGAGGATTTTTGTTTTCATATGTAAAACCCTTGATCTTTTGATAAAAAAGTAATACACTTTTATCATTTGACAGGCTTCAGCTTGTAGAGACCCAAGGCAAGCAGAACAAGAGGTGTCCTGTGTTGCTTACAGAAACCATGGTTGCTGCTTTGGACACCCTGGAAATAACACGTATTGAATGTGGAGTTACTCCTTCAAATCCGTTTGTTTTTGCCAGCATTGGAAGTCGAGACTCACATATCAATTCATGGCATGCAATGAACAAATTGTCTCATGAAGCAGGTTGCAAACATCCAAATCTCATCTCTTCAAGTCGCCTTCGGAAATACCTGGCAACTGTATGTCAGTTATTAGACTTTGAGGACTACGAACTTGAATGGCTCTCCAAACATCTGGCTCATGACATTAATACTCATAAGAAGCATTACAGACAGCATGATGCCACAGTAGAAATAGCCAAAATTGGAAGCCTTATTCTAGCTGCTGATGCCGGACAAATGAACAAATATGCTGGCAAAAAAATGTCACAGATCAATGTCTCTGGTATGTTTAACATTCCATAGCTTCACTAAAAAGACTTGCTAAGTTTATTAGAAAATTGTTAAATTCACAGTTTCCAGATAAACATATGACTATTGATATAACCATTTTTGTGATAGCGGGTTGTCCATTTTGGATGGGTTTCATTTTGGGTAATGTTGGGTCAAAAAGTAGGTTATGAAGTCAGATAAAGGTCCTGTTTTGGATATACCTTGTGAACATTCTAGAATTCACATTTTTGGTCCATTCTTTCTGAAACTTGATCAGAAAGTTTTTCTTCATCCAATTTTTGATAGGTTCAAAATTGGGTCATGTGGGTTCAATAAAAAGGTCAAATCTTTGAAAAATCTTGTGAACACTGTAGAAGATACATTAAACATAGAATGTTGTCGATATCATGTTTGATTAGACTTTAATGTGGTCACAAGGTCAAACCCTGGAAAAACTTTGTGCACATTTCATTTCCAAAATGCAGGTAGAGAATCATTGCCATAATGGTCTTGTTTATTTTTTTAAAAAATGTTTGCTAAACTTATGAACCAACATAAAACAATATCACTTATACCATTTGGTTTCTAGGGTTTTTAGTTATAACTAATGGCCCCATAGATTTTCCATGTGTGTATTTGCAAGTTAACATACAAATATCATTCATTAGCTTGGTGTTAGCCTATATTTCATATGTAGCTACATAATTTTTCCAAGCCATAAAAAGTAAAGGTTTGTTATGTTAAGACATAAGTACCGTAATCTTCTGCTTTGAAGCCCCTGTCTGAAGTTTAAGCTCTCCCCATTTTGCATTTTGCTTTAATATTGACTTACATTGAAGATTGAAGTGTTGATGGAGTTATTTTGAAATCTTGATTAAATTTTCAGAACTTGTCATCCCAACAGAAGATGAAGAAGAAGAGGAAGAAGAAGTACAGGATGTTGACATGATTGATGAAGAGTTTGATGGTGAGTTACAACTTACTGTTTTTAGTGTATGGTATGTTTACTCTGCAAGCAATTGATTGCTTCCACACATGGGTTACGACAATTTAATTATCAAGAGGAAAGTTTGCTCTTCATGGTGCTTTAATACCTGTCCCTTAGATTTACAGATTAAGCTAACTGGGCAGATAAATATTTTGAATTTAGATGATATAAAAATTCAGTCTCTACTTGTACAAAAAGATTGAACTCTTAAAAAGCCTTAGGTGAACTTAATTATTTAAGCCTTGCAACCCTCGTTTTGCTCACTTGAGCACAATATGTTCAGGTTAGGCAATGTTATCGACCTTTGTCTGTCATCAACTGTTGCTATTAAAGATATCCTAAACCACTTTGCAAGATTTGATAATTTCACAGGCATGATCCAGTGATGATGATGAACAAAAGTAGCTAAAACCATTCCAGTCAGAATCATACAATCATAAAAGATGGCTGCCAGAGTTAAAAATAGAAATGTCCTTAAATGTCATCTCAAAAATCACTGACCAGTGTTTGATGAAACTCAAAAGGAATGATCCTTTAGGACTATTCCAGAAAAATAGTGTTTCCTGGGGGCAGTACACCCAAGAAATTTAGGGGTACAACTCCACCAACAAATTTAAATTAAAATTAAGCCGTCTTCCCATATATTATAGTTGATAAGATTAAATCCTATAGTTTTAACCTTTTATCGCAATACAATGATTAAAACAATGCATGTTAGTGGTGTTACAATGCATCAATACTACAATATATTGCGATTTTATTTTATGACGATGAGATATCTGTATTACCCTTCGTTGTTCTGATGCTATTTTTGATTTTGGTTTCACTTTCACTCTGAAGACTACAAACACATAAATGGTAAAAAAGTAAAACCAAACAACAACTGCAGAATAAATTGGCACAGAAAACTTTATACTTTTTCCTGAACATCAAATTTATATTGTAAGTAACCCAAGAATTTATCTATAAACTGTTCCAGGACACTTCAGGCCAAGAACATGACAATATCAACCTCCATCTAGGAGGGTGCCATTTTTACAAATCAAATCTGTACAAAACGAATATCTATTTAAATGAACTAAATTCATTAAAACATATGTATTTGTTACTTAGTTTTTAAGACGCCAGTGTTTAATCGATAAAACAGTGTTACATAAAAGTATCACTGTAAAATAACATAATAATAGGGATGAAATAAAGTGTTTTGTCATTTTCATACAAAGGGGTACTGTAAAATTTAATTACCGACCATAAAATATGAAAGAGAAAAGAAGCGAAATTCTACAAATATGTGACTGGGGACTGATGAAAACACAATGAGACGTGAATCACTGATGAGGGTCGAATGCTCATTTCAAAATCAGTATTAAACCCACCCCAGTGCATTTTTTTCTTTATTCATACCCCTACCTACACATTTTTATTGCAATTTTACCCGATCAACACATTTTTTTATCAATGGCATTCTGCCCCCAAAAGACACTTTTTTTCTAGAATAGCCCTTAGAAAAGCTGCACAAAATTAGCTGAAATTATTCTTGTCCGCAAAAAAGTTGTTTGCCAGGGGCAGGTTTAGTTTGCCTTTTATATGTATATATAAAGAAAATTAAAAAGTTTTTCTCCTTTGAAACTACTGGCCATATTTGGATGGAACTTGGCAGGAAGATTGTTTGCTGATGCTGCACAAAAATACCTTGTTTGCCACCAGGGGTGGGGATTTATTTTCTTGCGGGGATATAGAGAATACTAAAACAGTCTTCTGTAACCTATAAGGAATCAATAACTCAGCTAATGATCATATAGATTTTATTGAACAGCAAGTGTGACATCAATAACACATACAGGCAACAGTAGCTTGTGTCAAAATGGCGGTCTCTCTCCTGGTCTTTCTGGTCCTAAATCCCTGGTGCTTATATATGACTGTCAATTCCGAACAACAAAATGTGTTGGTAACTTGTTTGTCCGAAACATGTATTTCATTATGTAATTTGATCCTCTGCCCGCATTTCTCACATACAATGTATGTAATGCATATTATATTTTATATCAGGGCACACCAATGTTGTTATCTGTTTATATTTATTTGCAAGTTAATATTTAGATAAAAATATTTTTCTCCCAAACCTCATAGTGTTACATTCGTCCCTATCCATCCGAAAGGACTATATATGATAAGGGTCCAAAACCACCCCAAAATGGTGGATGGTTATATTTTCATAACAGGTTCTACATATCGCCTAAAGTTGAAATCTAAGTAGTTTGACTTGCTCTCTTGACCCCAAAGGTCATTTGAAGGTCATGTTAAGTCAATGGAACTCCAGTGACTTAATGAACTTTTGTGTTAAGTCTGGTGAAAAATTATTTCAACAAAATGAAGTTTATTCAACAGATAAATTTTATCTGGTGAAAAATGTATGTATATTTTAAATGTATTCCTTTAAAAATATAGTATAAAAAGAAAAAAAAGTACTATGGGCAGATTGGAACCCCGGACCCTTGAGTTAACAGTCTGACGTGCTAACCATCACGCCACAATAACTTTTATGCAAAATTAGTGTAAAATGTTAAACAGTCTGATTTAAGACCCAGCAAAAGAATGCAGTCACTAGTTGTATATCCTTACATTTTGTATTCGTATTGCTTACTTTGGAAAACTAAAAAATGTACTATAGATTTACCTCATATATCTATACTCCTATTTTTTAAACAGTAATATTATTTATCTTAAAAATTCAATGTATACACTTGATAAAAGTGTTGGTGATGCCCGAGTTCAGAGGTAACATTCTAAAAATAGATTCTGTGCAGTAGGCCTGTATTCGGCGCTCAGGTAAAGAAATGCATTAGGGCCAAGCAATCAGATCAGGCTAACTGTAAACTGACCTACATGTAGTAGTCAATTCATCATATTGTAGATCTACTATGGATAAAAAACACTGATCCAAGGGTCTACGGTAGTATACGGGTTACCAGTTGGCAATGTGTAACCCAAAGTTAGGCATATTCTATCTCTCAGGGAAGCAAGTTTACCATAGATTCTACTTATCTTTAGTGAAAAGTTGTCAAGCAGATCTATTGACGGAGAATTCGAAGAATGAAAGAAAAACAAAGCATTGTAGCCTAGCACTGATTACAGTACTCAGTATTTTCCAGTTAGTATTAAGAATGTGATTGCCGCAGTAATATGGAACCAGCGATAAAAAGAGAAGAAACTACCCACTGTAGCTATTTATAGCCTATGCAATAACAGTGGGGTTTCCTGGTTTGTCAAGTATAGTTTGTTTCTGTTATGTATAGTCCTTGACGAAAATAAATGAAGGCCGTCTGTAGACCATCAAAACAACCGGAAGTAGAATCTCCTTAGCAACGACGTAATCCATGGACGTGTTGTTCATATGAAAAGTTGTTTATTTATATTGAACGCAGCTTTGGACAAAATTTTCCTTTGTACACAAAATAGTTAATGAACATATACAACAGAGTGTGGAATATCTTTCTTGTCCAAGGCTATGCTCATACTTCGTTTTACCTCCAAAGGCTCAAAAATAGAATGAAATAGATAAAACATTGAAAATATACATATTTTAATGTCGATTTTAAGACACTTTCCTGACAAGGAAACTTTTGTTTTCAGTGTGTATGTAAAGTGCTAATCTAAAACTTCATAATGTGTACAACCATGTACTTTACAAGAAATACTTAATTTTAATTTCATTGGTGGGTATATAGGCATCTCTATCATATATATCCTTTTTACTAATTGTAAAAAATTTGTTCTTTTCTATAAATACTTAAAAAAAAGTTACTGAATTTTGAATTTCCCCAATGGTGTGACTTTATCATAAATCCTCTCCTGGATTATATAAATGTGAAACAATAATATTTCATGCTACATATGTATGTATAATTTCATGCACAGTGTTTATATAATTAGTCTGTAAAATACAGTTTATCACTTCACCAACATATACTCAAATCAGTTATAGTTTATAACACACATGTCTATTTTGAATAAACCAAATTATATCAGTAATAACACAAATATGTCTTCTTTCATGGAAAGTCCTCCTTATCAATATAGTAATGTTTCCTCAAGGAAAATCCTCCTTGAATAATATTCTTCTCGACTCATCCTGGAATAATGTTTGTTATAATAACTCTTTTGTTTTAAAATTAATCACATAACACTGTGATATTTTCAATGTGATCGTTATAAATTCCTTCCAAGTCGATTTAAAGTGCACAGCCGATTTTTCTTTCCTTTAACTACTTGAATATTTGAAGCTATTTCCGACGGAGTTTATGATCGGGTTTCTTGCTGGAAACCAATCGTGGTCACCGATTTCAACATCTGTTAACAATCTTCCGTCAGGTAGCTCATCTACAATTTGTTTCTTCGGCGAAACATCGCCTGTCTTCTGTACTTATTCTTCTTGAATTTTATCAAATATCGCCATTTTTATGTCATTTGGTTCATCATTTTCATCTTTTTTTTCAGTTACTGGTTTAATGTTATACTTTTCTTCCATGTACATACATGTATTAATTAATCACTGGTCTTTGTATGCACCTAATTTCTTTTGTTTAACAATTATGTCAATAATTCACTTGGTACTTCTATCGTGCCCGGTGTTTGTTGATATATGCGATTATGTAGAAAACTCAAAATGTCATTGACTCGATTGTCTGTCGATATACAGCTTGTTTGTAGTTGACTGCTTGGTATACTGTGCAACTGGCTTTGTAGAAGACTCAACTATTCATTTCCCCTATTATTTGACCACTTATCATAACTTATTTTTCTTTATAACAAAATATCTGAAACACCTATACCTATACTTAATTCTAATTTTGTTTACTAAACATAAATAGTATAACTGTCAAAATCTTTGTTGTTGAAATAAAAAATATAGACAATAACCAAAAACTATATTCTAACATTTGGTATCTATTATATTTTACTAAAGTATTACTTGTATATAAGAATGTTTTATTTTGTTTTGATTATTTGCCTCTTATTATATTTAATTACCACTTTAAATTTTGCATTGTTTTACACATGTTATCAAAGATTGTGAAATTATTCTTACACATGTTGTCAAAAGCTGAATTTAAAGTTATCAAGATTCCTTTTACATAAGGGTCTGTCTCATCTACTTACTTTTTATGACCTTTAACCTCATTTATTTCTTTGTTTTCTATATCATTTTCATGTTGTGTTTGTGTTTCCCCATCTTCTATTTTTGTATTTCTGTACATTCTTTGCAATTCTGACAACAGAATGTCATCCTCACTATCTGAATAATCTCGAATACATCTTCATCTGAAGATTCTGAATCTGGGGGTACTACATAGGTTGATTTTCTTAATTGTTTGTGTAGTTTGTCATGGGGTATCTCCCAATTATCTAGATTAGCTAACCTAAGATGTCTAGCGTGTGTTTTAATTGTAGTTCCTGTCAATTGGTTTTTAACTATAAAACTTAGAGGTCCTTTCTCTTCTATTATCCTGTAATAAGGTGTCCATTTATTATCTAGTTTACTAGTTTTACTCTGATTTTTTATATACACTGGGTCACCTACTTTAAATTGAACTTCCTGATTACCCTTATCTGCATATTTCTTTTGTCTTTCCTTCGATTCCTTTAAATTTTTATGTACCAGCATAAAAGCTTTATGTTGCTGTTGTAATGCTATTTTATGTTGATCTTCCCCATTATATTTTCTTCTGGGTTTAAGATATTGTTTCTAATGGTAATACTACATCCCTGTTATAAAACAAGTAAAAGGGTGAGAACTTAATAGATTCATTTGAATGAAATCTAATTGCTGCTAATGTTTGATTTAAATATAAGTCCCATGTTTGGACATAATCAGATATTTTCTTAGCCATTACGTCATGGAGGGTTCTATGAAATCTTTCTACTGTGCCATTACTTTGAGGACTATAGTAAGATGTTGTGATATGGTCTATATTTAACTCTTTGAGCGTTTCTTGTACTGCTTTATTGACATTTTCTGATCCATTATCTGTTAGTATCTGAAGAGGGCAGCCATATTTTGGAAATATTTCTTCTAATATAAGATGGACTATATTATCAGCTGATTTATCAGATACACTAAAAACTTCTGGCCATCCAGAATATAGATCTATAAATGAAACAATGTATTTGTTACCTGATAAGGTGACTGGGTATGGTCCTGATAGATCTAAACCAATTTTAGCAAAAGGATAGGGTAGAATTTCTTTGACTTCTAGTTTGACATGTTACACATTGTTCTACATATTTGTGCAACTTTTGATACATTTTTGGGAAATGATATTTAGGTCTAATAATGTCATCTGTTTTATCTACCGCCATATGTCCAGCAAAATCAGAGCCAGCCTGGCTCAGTCGGTAGCCCGCTTGACTCTTGATTGTGAGGTCGTGAGTTCGAGTCCAGTTGGTGACAGGTTGGTTTCCTGTCCTGTGGATGAGACGGTCAAAACCGAGGTCCCGGGTCACAGTAGGAGTCGGCATGTTAAAGAACCCTCACTGCCCAATGGCCGTAAGTGCTGAGCAAAGGCCAAAATTTGAAGCCCTTCACCGGCATTTGGTGACGTCTCCATATGAGTGAAATATTCTTGAGTGGGACATTAAACAACAACAAACAAAAATCCAGCAAAATCATGGTGTTGCTTAATGACAATGTTTTCTAGATTTTCAGGTATATACAGTCTTAAGTTTTGGACCTTCTGAAGCTTGTTGTGATAGAAAGTATAACAAACCATCTATCACCATTAAACTGTTTTGTTCTCTCTTAGTAGCCCCTCCATTTTCCAATTTAACTTTAAGCTTTGCTATTTTCTCATCATTTTCTTGTTCTACCTTTATGTCTATATCCCCTGGTAGATCTATAAAAGGTTTAACTAAGTCATCAGGTGGATCTATCTTACAGCTAGCGTATTTCTTATTTATGAACTTATTTGAATTTAGTGCTCCTATTTCGAAGAATCTATCATCTATTTCTATCTCTGTATCTGACTCTGACTCAAAATTATCAATTGTTTCTTGACTGTCTGGTATTCTTGACAACAAGTCAGCACAACAATTAAATCTACCTTCTATATACTCAATCTTACAGTTATAACCTGCAATACTGAGAGCCCATTGCTGTATTTTCTCATTTTGCATTGGTGAATCTAATAGATACTTCAAAGGACGGTGATCTGTGCGTATCAAGAATTGGGCATCATGTAAATATAAGTCCAGTTTCTTAAGGGCAAAGGCTATTCCAAAGCACTCCTTCTCTATTGTGGACCATTTTGTTTGAGATTTACTTAATTTATGAGACAAATAATAGGTAGGTTTTTCTTCTCCAGTATCTGTAATTTATGTAAGACAAGCGCCAACACAAGTATCACTTGCATCTGTGTATAGCACATAAGGCTTGTTTGTATCAGGGTAAGCTAACAAAGGTATCACTGTTAAACTGTCTTTGAGAAAATTAAAGGCTACTTGACATTCTTTTGACCATTTTAATCTCGCATATTTCTTAGTTAACTCAATTAAAGGCTCGTTTATCTTTGAAAAATTTGGTATGAACCTCCTACACATGCCAATAAATCCCCTAACTTCTCTTACATTTTTAGGTACAGGTAATGTTCTTATAGCTTTCACTTTCATTTCATTAGGTTTTACTCCCTGGTCACTAACAATAAAACCTAAGTATTCTATTTCTGTTTTAAAGAAGCTACATTTCTTCTTTTTAAAATCATTCTGCCTGATCTTATCAAACACTATTTGAATATGTCTAAGATGTTCTTCTGAGTCTTTTGAAAATATTAAGATATCATATATATATATAATACCTGCATCTAACATTTCATCTACTGCTTTGTCCATCACTTGTCGTTTGTAAAGGGGCGTTCTATACGGCCTATTTCTGATTGGTGGATGGTCTCCTGTATCTATATTCATTTTTACTGTGTTTGTATGTCCTAATTCTGCATCTGTTTTCGCAAAGATATCTTTGTTTTCTTGCAACAAACTAAAAATACTATTTTTATACTCTGAATATGCATTAATATCTTTAAACTACCGTATTTTCTGGACTTAAGGCTGTTGATTCTACTTGTATCTCATCTATTTCCAAAGCTCTAACCTTCCCTATCACTGACCTCTTTTTAACCTATAATATTTGTTTGTTTGATTGACAACTAATACTGGAATATTTCTGTTTCCTGTTACTTTTCCTATTGACTCTTGAACTACAAGTCCTGGGTCTCCTAAAATACATCCATCATTGATACTTGATATTTTAAAAAGTTCTGTATTTCTCCTATTAAATTCCCTATTTGTTTTAACAAAAAATATTGTTTTAGTTTGTGGTCTTAATGTAGTTGCTTTTGACACTCTTACAGTAGACGATATGTGAGTGTCATCTTCAAATGTGACATAGGTTCTCCCTATTCTCAAACATCCTAGGTCAAAGTATAACAGTACTCCGTTTTGTCTCAACCAATCCCTACCAAGGATAAAGTTTCTTTTCAAACCATCTGCGACATAAAACTTGTGATTCATGGTCAACTTACTCATCGTAAATTTTATATTTACTGCACCTATAACCTTGAGTGACTGACCATTCACTGCCCTATGATTTAGTTTTTCACTTATAACCCTAGCCTTGATTGGAAGAATTTGGAAGCACTTTTTACCAAATAATGAAACTTCTGCTCCTGTATCTACTAAAGTTCTAAACTTTTGTTTTTGTATCCAAAGTACACATGAATTAGGATTTCCTGCCAAATGAATTTCACAATTTTGATCTAATTTATCACTTAATTTATTTATCCTACTTTTTCCTTATTTACTACAATAACTACCACTCTCCTTATTGGCTTTCTTATAAGGAAAGCTTACTAGTTTTCCTGTTCCCTATATCGAGACCATTGTTGTCCTAATTGTTGGGTGGGTTTTTCTGAATTTTGTTCACTTGTTGCAGACGGTGCAAGGAGTGCCAGTTGCCTAGTTAACTGAGGTGTTGTTTAATTTTGCATAGATGGAGCCGGAAGTGCTAATATTTGATTGTTTGGCAGAGCATGCTGGTATTCAAATTGTTGAGGTCGAGAGTTGAAGTTTTGTCTATTTTGATAGTTATTTCTATAATTTGCTCTACCCGTGCCACGATTAGATGGTGATCCCTGATTATATTGGCAATATGGTATCCAATTTCAAGGGTTAATTTTACGATTGGGGCAATTTCTTTTGAGGTGACCAATCGTGTGACATACCCAACATTCTGCGCCTGACACCCAGTCTGGTACTGACTGTTGATTTTGTCTACTTTGACCTACTTTGCTATCTCTGAGCACTGGAATTTTCTTATTCTCTTTAAACTTAACATGTTTCTTTTTACTAAATCGTGATATTTGTGAGTTATCGTCACTGTCACTATCATCACTATCAGATTCATCCGGGTCATTTATGTCTATATTTCTGGTTTTACATAATTTATTTCTTAAATGATCAACTTCATCTTTTTCTATGTTTAATCTGAATACATTTTGCAAATTTTCTAAAGTTAATGAAATTTGAACCCTGATATTTTGCTCACGTTTTGCTACTTTGACAGCAGCATCTAAAGTTGCTGGTTCTTCCCTAATTAATTTCGTTTTCAGATAGTCAAATGTGACACCCTTACAAAAAATACCTATCAACTGTTGTTCAATTAAGTCTTTTGTGTTTTTGTTTTTTCTTTGTTCTGATGTATAGACATTTTCAGATGCCTGAATTATTCTTTCACTAAACACTTGTACAGATTCATCTGTTTTCTGTTTTAAATTTTGTAATTTTGCCAATGCGTGCCTTCTATTTGTAATTTCCCCAAACTTATCCTTTAGTAATTTCTTGAGGTCCCCCCAACTGGGTAACTTTTCATTATTTTCTTGTTCTATCAAATATCTCCTAATAAAATCTGCTACTGCCGCTGAACATGTCACTAAGGCTACACTTAGCATCTTCTCTACAGTTAGCTCTACTAAGTTAGCATATCTTTCAAAGTCAGAAATCCAAGTTTTGAAATCTGATTTGGTTTACCCAAAAAGTTTTTAATCACCTGATGCACAGGTACTGCCATAGCACTAGCCATATTTGAAAACTGTTTCATTATCTGATCAAATATTTGTGTCTCTTCATTATCATTTTTATTTTCTGTATTTTTATGCACAAATCCTCCTGACAAACTGTAATATTTGCTATCTAATTCATTATGATCTAATTTAGTTTGATTTATGCTTTTTCTTTTAGCTTCATTTAAATCTTGTTTATACATTTGGTCCTCTATATAATCAAACTCTTGGGCAATATCTCTTAACTTCACTTCTGTTTTCTGACATTTTAATTTTAAATAAATTGTCAAAAATCTAAGTTAATTCTTAATTGTTGTTTTAAATCTATTTATATTATAAAGTAAGGTACTTTGAATTAATTTTGTAATTAAACAATACTGCCTGTTGAATCTAAACTACTAAAACATTTAATTAAACTGTACCCAAATTAACAAGTTTTTATTTTTCTCGTTCAAGAAGGATTTCACTGTATCTAAATTCACAAAGTTTTAACAGAATTGCCTAAACTAGTTTTAAATGTTTACTTTAATTCAAAATGAGTTTTTGGTGTATGAAAACAATCAAAATATGTTTTAAAATATAAAATATATAATGTTTGACTAAAAAGTAGATAGTTAAAGTTTTAGAGTTTGTTAAAGAGAAAAAGTTTTACAATTTCTGGTCAAAATTTATAGAGTACTGAGAAAAGTAAAAGTCTTACCTTAATATCCAGGTCATGGCACCAAATCGATTCTTGTAACCCACAAGGAATCAATAACTCAACTCGTGATCGTATAGATTTTATTGAACAGCAAGTGTGACAACAATAACACATACAGGCGACAGTAGCTTGTGTCAAAATGGCGATCTCTCTCTCTCCTGGTCTCTCTGGTCCTAAAACCCTGGTGCTTATATACGACTGTCAATTCCGAACAACATAGAACACCACAATTCTAGAAGCTTCTTCCACTTTGTAACTGAAAAATGTACCAGAGAAATACGGGTGCCGTACCCATCAAAATCTTTCAAAGTTTCACTTTTTGTAACCTTTTGACATCATCTTAAATAGTGCAGTTTTAGTACGTTATATTATTTAACATTACAATCGAAAATGCCGAAATTTGTTTACCAAAGATGATTATGACAGATAATGACCTATGTAACCTTGTTGCTGAAACATTATGCAAAAATCAATTTCTACATTCATATTTAAACCCTTCCCTGGGATTTTCAAATGAGGAGTCCATGGACTCCCACAACTACAAAATTAGGAGTCCATTTGGTAATTTAGGAGTCCATTTGCAGTCCACTTCAATTCGAACAGAATTAAACTGAATGTCAAATGTGCACTTTTGTTGATAATTACAGACATCCCTATAGGGAAAATATCAAGAGTACATGTGGAGCATTTATTTTCTTATCATAACTTAATCATGTCAGGAGAGTGAGTAATTTTTCCCGCACTCATGTGTCAAACAAAACTTCAGCGCCATATTTTATACGTTACTGTAACACCATCGTAATTTGAACCCTCAAAGTTCCCTTAATTCAATATATAATTATTGTATACATACATGTACTATAGATTAAAGGTTTATAAGAAATTAAATAAAATATAGTTGTTTTAACTACATTTGAAATCATATGGAAAATTTATATTACAAATCTGTAAATTGTAATACAATTACATGTTTTTAGAAATACAGATGCAAAACTGAAAAGTTACTAAATACATGTAGCCTACTAATTGATGCCTCAAATTTATTTATTTGAAAATTATATCTATTTTATCCAGTTAAAGTATTAAAGTACTTTATCATATGTAAGATTTTACATAAACATTTGTGTAAATAAATCATTTTATATAACTATCATTAGTACTTTCATTATTATTTTTTGATTTCCAAAATTCAAATGAAAGTCGGGTTTGGTATCCCTTCTATAATTTATATTTCCGGAAGTACCCATAAAGTGATGAATGATGTTGTCTTGTTGATTCTAGATCTATATTAGAGGTAAAGATTTTCCTGTTTTATAATAAATAAAATGATAAATTCAGTTTCATGGTTTTCTTGTGGAATTGCACTAGAACATAAGAATTAAAAATGCACATAAAAAAGGAAGCAAACTGGTAGAAATAGGTCGCATGCTTGGTTTATTTACCCAAACGATCTCGAAAGACATCAAGTACTTAACGCGTCCACTAGGACACAATAGATCTTATTTTAGGCGTCATTTAGGATTTTTACGCGTAAATACGCAGAATTTTTGCGTCAGGGAAAACCCTGACCCTTATTATTAAATTTGATTAAAATGTGTTGGTAACTTGTTTGTCCGAAACATGTATTTCATTATGTAATTTAATCCCCTGCCCACATTTCTCACATACAATGTATGTAATGCATATTACATTTTATATCAGGGCACACCAATGTTATTATCTGTTTATGTTTATTTGCAAGTTAATATTTAGATAAAAAAAAAAATTTCTCCCAAACCTCATACACTTCTCTGAAACTTTACTTGAATAAAATTCATTTGGATTGAACCTTGAGTGATGCTGAACAGAAAAGAATTAAATCATCACAGTCATCACAGTCAGCCAAACAGGATGGCAGTCAGGGTTAGACTGTTTGTAAATAGAGAAAACATGAAAATTCTTCTTCTCCTAAACAACTGTTCCTTCTAAGGTCCTCTTCCAATTATTTCAAAGAATTCAGACTGTTGTGGTGGTACATAAAAAGGAGGCTTTTTCATATGTAATTCTTTAAAAATCTTCTTCATAACCAACCAGCCAATTGTGAGATAACTTCACAAAAATGTTGTGCATAAGATCACAATTATCTGAATGTTTGCCTAAAATAATAAAATTTGCACTTTACTATCAGGTTTTGCCATTAGGTGATGCTTTGCATGAAAACACTTATTTGATAGTAACTCAAAAAGTAGAAGTCTGATTTGTATGCGATTTTAAGCTCACATCATGCCCAGAGTTAGCTGTTGTGATGGGCCAGCTCAGTCGTCCATCGTCGTCTGTTCGTCCATCCATGCGTCTGTTGTCAACTTTTTATTCAAATGATTTATTCTCTTAAACCACTTGGCCAATTTCAAAAATATTTTGCAAGAATATTCCTTTGGTGAACCTTTACCAAAGTTGTTCAAATGGTAGTTGGTATTTTTGCCATTTCTCCTAGGAATATGATCTTTGAATTGGTCTCTCTCGTATTTCATTAAGAAATTTGATTGCCACAAAAGTATGACCATGGCACCACAGAGGTTTTTTTTTACATCTATCTTCACAGATCTTCCCATTAACTTTTAATTAGAATTAATCACAGTTGTGCATGAATGAACCTTATCTGGTCATGTTTCAGCCTTTTTGTTTTATGTATCATCAACAGTTTCTTTCAAAGCTGTCTCTGAAACAGTTTGGAAGATCTTGAACTTTTGACTTTGTTTGTTTGTATGGAGTTAAATGCCATTTTAACACCTTAGGTCATTTCATGACAGACAGCACACCTACTATGCTTTCCTGGCTTACTCACATCAGTACTTGCACCACTTCTCTCAATGATGCTGACTACTCACATGAACTGTAATAGTTTGCCCGTGAGAAGTTTGTTTGTATTCCTGACTTTGGACTTACCGTAATCGGCGGTGTATAATCCGCATTTACGTATTATCCGCATCCCCCATTTCAGCATCAGATCTTTGAGAAAAAAGGAGTTCGTGCGTGTAATCCGCATTGACTTTTTTCCACGGCCGTATGGTCGAAAATCGTCGGCGAGATTGATTATTATTGTGTATAAGTGCAGTATGACGATCGGAAATATTTTCAAAATTCTCAGATCGGTATTTGAAAGAAATAGATAAATATTGATTTGAAATAAATAACAAAAGAAATATCAAAACATCAGTCGAAGTCTTTGTAAAATTACATTCCGTTAATTACAGCGCAATCATTTGCTTTGGCTGGCATGGTAGCCTATATATTTAATTAATAGTATGTATTAGAACAACATTTGAAATAGATATTATATTTGCAGAAATCGGCGACCTAAAAGTTTGTAACAATTTTAATTAGCAGCGAGCACTTGTACACAAGCGATCTATATATCCAGAATACGCGTGTATAGCGTAATTATTGAAACAAAGGGATATATATACAGATCCATGTATACTGGTGTCTGTTACACGCATCATTGATTATGAATGGAGACATATACAACAAACATTAATTACCTTGGTGTGGCATTGTGTTATTTTAAACCTTTTATCATGCTTTCAATTTAAAATTAAATCATCATACTTACCTGTATAATTGGCATGTAACTTAGTACTACACTGTAGATGTACTGTAGTAAGAGAGTTACTGGTTTATACCTTTTGTACGAATTGTGTAAAATAACATTCCTCCACAGAACAAAACAACCAGAAAACATTATTTTATTCATTAATGTATAGTCATTGTCTCAAAACAAACAACGCAAAACTACATAATATGATAAAAATGGGAAAATACGAAACTACAAGATACTACATATTTGCAGTTCCAGTTAGCCCCCTCATTTAGTTACAACATGGCTGTTCGCTTCGTCGTTCACCAGCGTGAAATAATTATTAGAATTCTTAATGAGATTGTTCTATTTTTCAATAATAACAAAACTTCATGATGAAGGTAAGCAAAAGGTACTGTACTATTCTGTTTCCTCACCAAACATCGCAACTAGGCTAGCCTTGCACAGGCACTTGCGTTATTCAATCCACCGATCACAACAACCTGGATCAAGGGATTTCATTACACAAGTGCCTGTGTAGTCTAGCCTATTTGTAAACTGAAACACACAAAAATAAAAGACAACAAGATTCATTTATTGATTTATTCACCGTCACCGTAGACGCATACATAAGCAATGATAATATTTACAATGGAATAATGATGATATACATTGACTCATTCATCGTTATTACGAAAAAACTTTGTCAGGCTTACCACCCACATCGAATCTCATGCAGTAGTTCCTGCGGGAAAAATGTCCTAAGATTCTGTAGTACTGTATTATCCGCACCCCCCTGCCTGAGGCAAATTTTAGAGTGAAAAGAGTGCGGATTATACAGCCGATTACGGTAGACAAAAAACAAATATTCTGCATATCTGGGTATTTTATTTTGTGTGACGAACTTTCACATTTCCTCTCCAGTTTCGATGAAACTCGGAATATGTCTACCTCACGAGGTGTAGATGTATGTGATACAATTTTCATGTACCATCGTCAGAGTTTTTGCCCTTGGAATTAGTCTAAATAGGGTTGCTACATACCTGGATGTACAATTTTGTTGTAAGAACTACTCATACATTTCTTCACTGATTTTGATTAATTTTGAAATATATATGTTTTCACCACATGTTCCAATCTAATGGTTATAGCTATGTGCCAATGCACTGAGTGCCATTTCCTATGTAAATGATTTGTTAGGGGAGTTATAAATCACCTTTAGTGATTGCTCTACTTTACTGATATGTTCAACTTGCCTGAAAGTAAAATTTTGCTAAAACCAGGGCTGATAATTTGTTTTCAATTTTATTGAAGGTCTAGTGTAATGTTGACTTCTCCATTTTACAGATGCAGAGGCTACAAAGAAAGCTACAGATCTGATCAGTTCAGAAAACATGTGAGTTTAATTATCAGTAAATTCATAACTGCATGTGGCTGACAGTAAAAAATTCAAAATAATTATTACTGGATTATCATTTTTAGATGGACTTTAAAGAAAAAGTCAAAGTGTTGTAGCCTGGTTTTCTGTGTTACTATGAAAAGAGGAATTCATTTCAAAGGACAAATAACCTTAAAATTAATTTCTTCACAGTTATTGTTTGACTTGTTGGTTTAGTATTTTGTGAACATTCATATCTCAAAAACTATCAAAGGTATCCATTTAAGACTTGAGATATTTTTTCATATTAGAGGGAAATTCATTTCAAAAGGGCACATGATCCTTAAATTTATTTTTTCACATTTATGGCTTTTATTGACAGATGTTTTGTTGGGGTTTACTTCTCAATTACTATCAATGGTATCCACTTGAAACTTGTAATGTTTGTTTTGTTATTAATAAGTGAATCCATGTTAAAGATCAGGTAATTCTACACAGTTATGGCCTTTGTTGGACTTAAAACTTTCTGGTGAAGATTTTGCATGCAACTTGTATCTCCACAACTACTTACGGTATTCATTTAAAATTGTACACTATTCACAAAGTGTTCAGAGTCCTCCTCAATGGGTCATGGGTCATCCATCGTCATAAATTTTCTTTAAATGCCATCTTCTCTGAAGCCATTGGACTCAAGTGAATGAAACTTGCCATGGGAGAGCCTTCAAATCAGTTGCTAAAATAGACTCTAGCTTCCATGGAAATAGAAAGAATGTCATGACGAAATGTTAAAATCTTCTAAATAACTGCAGACCATATTTGAATTAGGGCTGTCATTGACTCTATATCGATATACAAATTGATTCGATACGATAATCAATACACTTTTTAACTATCGATACATTTCATTATGCATTTCACAGGATGTATTTTCTTTAACAGTTTCAAAATTTTCCACTTGTATTACTTCATGTAATTGAACTGTTATATTCTTTTTCTAATTGTTCAATTTGTTAAAATAAACAAAGTGATTGCTTTTTTCATTTCCAGATTGTAAAATATACAATAAAACACCATAATATTATAACAAATCTATTTATTTGGAATGCATTCATAGAAGTACCAAATTATTCAATTTATCAATATATCGATACTTTTTACTTATCAATATAGAATTTCTCATCAATCACAGCCCTAATTTGAATATGATTTGCCTTTGATGTTATTTGGATGACCTTCAAGAAACATGGCCTCCAGGGGCAGGGCTAATTTGACTTATCCAGATATTCCTCGGGTGACCTTCTATCAAGATTGCTCAAGTTGTTTTGACCTGTCAAAAACATGGCTGTCATCTCTTTGGCAAGCATGTATTTGGCTCATTTCACTTAAGCAATATTTCCTCCGAAAGCTGTGCTAATTTTTATGAATAAAACTTTGCAGCCATGATCCTGGTTACAGTTCTCTGAAAGTTCTTTGACTAGAAAAAATTCAGAAATCTACCAAACAGCAATGCTGAGATATTAAGCATGAAACACTGTAGAAGATTGTTCAGATTATGACCCAGAGGTTAAAATTGGTACTGCTCATATATGCAATTCCTGAAAATTGGGCATATCTAGTGTTTGTACACATTTGATATGTTAAACATGTAGAAAAAAAATTGAAAATGTTTTATATAACTCAGTATGCTTTGCAGGTGGAGAGGTTATTATTGATTTTAAAAAATCTTTTATTTTTTTCTTAATCTTATACATGTATGTATGGAGAAAAATAGTATAAAACGATGAAAAGTAGGAATGGCAATGGTTAACTGGTGAATGGATCATACAACTAGTACATGTAGCTGATAGAAAAATTGCTAACCTGTTAACAAATCCTAATATCATCAAACCACATTTTGTTCATTTTTGAAATCCACTCATTTTTGAAATCCACTTGATTATCAAACAATTCTGTTGTCAGTGTGATTCGGGAAAGAACAGGGACAATATCAATGCCCCAGATCTGCAGATATTGTCAATTGGCATTTACTTTATGTACATGTACTTAAGGAAATATTTACTCATGATCAAACATTATTGGCAAGATAATTCAGTTAATTGGTCTAAAGAATTAACCCTTATCCCACCACATTACATGGTTTGACTCAGCCAGCCACTGCTGCATATTTCAATGAATACACACCACTGCCAGATTAAAACTGAATTTTTATCAATTTGAACTGGTCACTTTAAGTTGTAATTGTGTCTCAATTTGTGTAAACTGACCCATATATTCATATAAAAATGATTGCAATGAACGTTTTTGAAGTGTTCTATTCTTTAGATCAGGTATTCATTGTTAATTAACAGTTAACATTGTGACTTCTGTGACCGTAGTTGCTTTCCATGACTCAGCATGAGTGAAACTGACACGGCCGATGTCCAACATTGTGGCTTTAGATGCTTGCCAAAATTAATTAAATTTGAGACAGCGATTTGTCTCCTAAACAAAAGATTCCCACATTGTTTTTTTAAACAATAAATAAAATCTATAAGATTACAATTGCCAGGTACATAGCACACAAGTCCTGGTGTCAAAGTAAACTGAGTGTTTACTGGTAGCGAGTCCTCGTCAATGCACAGAATAATCCTATCGGTCGGTCACTTATCCATAGGAGTTTTCTGAGAACTTGTGTTGAATTTCCATCTACGTCTCCTATATCAAATCAGAGGAAATCATATTCCTCCTCAGAGATGTTACTACTGAAATATACTCCAAATTCCATTATCGCACAGTGAACAAAGCAATGCAGAAGCCATTTGTAATACTTTTGTTTTCTTGGAAGCAAGATTCTAATGACAGGGTTTTCCCTGATGCAATAATTCTGCGTATTTACGCGTAAAAATCCTAAATGACGCCTAAAATAAGATCTATTGCGTCCTAGTGGACGCGTTAAATACTTGATGTCTTTCAAGATCGTTTGGGTCAATAAACCAAGCATGGACCTATTTCTACCAGTTTGCTTCTTTTTTTAATTCTTATGTTCTAGTGCAATTCCACAAGAAACTGAATTCATCATTTTATTTACAATAAAACAGGAAAATCTTTACCTCTAATATAGATCTAGAATCAACAAGACAACATCTTTCATCACTTTATGGGTACTTCCGGAAGTATAAATTAAAGAAGGGATACCAAACCCGACTTTCATTTGAATTATGGAAATTAAAAAATAATAATGAAAGTACTAATGATGGTTATATAAAATGATTTATTTACACAAATGTTTATGTAAATCTTACATATGATAAAAGTACTTTAATATTTAAAATGGATAAAATAGATATAATTTTCAAATAAATAAATTTGAGGCATCAATAAGTAAGCTACATGTATTTAGTAACTTTTCAGTTTTGCATCTATATTTCTAAAAACATGTAATTGTATTACAATTTATAGATTTTTTATGTAAAATTTCCATATGATTTCAAATATTGTTAAAACAACTATATTTTATTTAATTTCATGTTTATAGGTTTATAGGGATGTCTGTAATTATCAACAAAAGTGCACATTTGACATGCAGTTTAATTCTGATCGAATTGAAGTGGACTGCAAATGGACTCCTAAATTGCAAAATGGACTGCTAATTATGTAGTTGTGGGAGTCCATGGACTCCTCATTTGAAAATCCCAGGGAAAACCCTGGTCGTTAAAGTCAGTCAGTTTTTATTTTTAGTGATAAAAGTGTGTCAGCCAATCAGATTAAAGACTTATCTATGACGTGTCCATATCTTTTTACATTCACCAATGGTCTTTTATATAGGATTCCTTATTATTTATAGCGTACTTGGAAATCGTATAGAAGTACTTGGTAGCGAGCGTCGGTTTACGAAATTTGTATGAATTATAAGTGAGCAGTTATGGGCCTTATATTCTTCTTGTTTAAAGAAGACTGAGACAAGGAATATGTGCTTTGATTTGCAGCAACTATGCCCTGCATATTTTATTACGAAACAAATTATTACTATGTTTTATTTGGCTGCAGGTGATGATGAAAGCCAGTCAGATGAACCATCATCAGAGGAGAGTTATCCTGAAAGACCTGTAAAACGCACAAAATGGAGCAAAGAAGAAGAGCATCTTCTGTCAAGAGAGTTCAAAGAAGAACTTGAAGATGGAATCATTCCCAAAAATTATCAAGCAAGAAATGTTATAAAAAAGTATGTCTGCTTCAAAAAGAGAACTGTTCATCAAATTAAAAGTAAAGTGCAGCATTTAATCAAATTACACAAGCTACCAGTAAACAAAAGAAAAAACTGAAGTGTTTTACTCCTATGTCCTAAAAGCTTAGAGAAGCTGGGCATTAACTCAAAGATAACCACTGCAGCGTGTGGGTGTGTGTACATAGCATCTCGACAGTTTAACATGACACTAAATTAACTTTTGTGTCCAAAAATTCCTCTCACAAATTATTGTGTATCTTGCATAATACTTAATTTCTTTTTAAAACTTTTTTTCTGTAGCTCTAAGGACAAGGTCATTTCTCTCGATAAAATGGGGATTCCTTGATGTTCAAAGGTCAAGGATTTTCAGAAAATTAATGGCAAATATTTTTTTGCTACATGAATTCTGGACAAATAGGCTTTTGCTTCTTAGATTTAATGTATTTTGTATATGCATAATGTTATTATGCTTTCAACCTTTAAATGTTGGCAAAAGTCAAATGAAATTTTGGTGAAAGTATCCCCAAAACCATTAATATGCATTTTGAGAGCATTTGTCACATCCTGTTATATCTCTTTGTTTAGATTTGACAAATTCTCATGTAACTTTGAATGCAGATGAAAATGGAGGGGGGGGGGGGGGTTCTGTGTGCCTCTTTAGTTTGTTCTTGAATTTCTCAGAATAGTCAATCTTTTTAACAGTTGCCAAAATCCTTGTCCATATTGTCCAGGTTGTCCCAGCCAAGATCTGAACAGGTAGAATTTTTCTTACAATTTACTATATAATTTTCATATAGACTTTTGTAGATCAACAAAACAAAGACAAATAGACTGATATTAAAGTTACCACCCCAGCTATTATCTAATTTTCAATGATGTTCACTTATGTCAAATAAATAAGTAACAGGAATTAAATTTATTGTAAGTGTTGGCATTTTCTGAGGTATTACGTCAACCTTTATTGTATTTAGTCTATACATGTGTTATGTATTTTTTCTGTTTTTGACGGGTTTGTTAAAGAAACTGTCCTGCTCATGCATGTTTGTGTATTTCTTGAATCTTGATAAAACTACTATTTTATTTTATTTTTTTTATGTTGGCCAAAAGCTTGATTTTTACCTTTATTAGAAATACCAATGGCTTTGATTAATACTTGTTTAACGTTCATTGGTTCTTGATAAACTGTGTATTTATCATATCCATAAGTAAGGGTTTATATACATGTACAATTAATTACATTTGATAGCTTGCTTGCACTATTTGTATACAGTTTAACACCACTTTCATCATCCAGGGTTATGTTGCTGTTGTCAGTGTATATACGCACATGTCATGGCTTACACCTGTACCCATGCAACTTTCTTTCCAAGCCTCTGACTGCTTTCTCACATATATATGCATGTCAACATGGTAAATCATAGATGCAATGAAAAATCACCGGAAATAAGTTTGACCCAACCAAGATCTGACCCCAAGACCATCTTGATTACGGGTCCAGCACATTTCTGACTGACCCACCCAGTTTTGGATTTGGTAGCCTGAACATCTTAGGGGCTTGAGATTTGTTTTCAATTAGCAGTAGTTCCACAAAACCATAGAGTAAATAGAAGTGTTCCAAATTAATTGTTATACCCTGTAAAACAAGTTTTTGGTATGGTTGGTTGGTTGGTTAGTCCTGTGTTTGGTCTGTCCCATTTGACATGCAATTTTGTGTCTCAAATTATTTCTATGTTTCTTCACCAATTTTGATCAAACTTGGGATTTTTTCAACTTAATGTGTACATGTGATTTTCATATATATGCCCCTCAAATTGTTGCAGAGTTATTGCTCTTGGACTAAAAAACAAAATAGGGATTCTGCAAACCTGGATGTACTGTGTTGTAGCATGATTTTACTGATTTTGATGAAGCTTGGAATTAACTTCGCAAAATATAGATGTATGCGCCTGTTCTTACAGAAAATTTGATGATTACTCTCTAAGACCCATAAATCTAGCATGGATTTCTAAGACTAGTATGTATGTCATGTATTTTTTAGCTCACCTGAGCACAAAATTCTCATGTTCAGCTTATGCTATTGCCCTTTGTCCAGGGTCAACAGTTACCTTGTTTACACTTTGAATGCTTTATTTCATTGATACTTTTTAAGAGAATTGGTCAACTTTGTTAAAAAAATAGGTCACCAGGTAAAATCTAAGAAAAAGATAGAGGCCATATGTTTTGGCCAAATTCTCAGGAAACTTGCTCAAAACATTTGATATGATGATGTCCACAAAACTAGTCTAGAAAAATTTCTCATAAATGTCTTGCTCATATTTGAAAGTAGGTTAATTTGCTACAATTGTAAGTCACTGGGTCAGTTCTTAGAAAAGAGCTTGTTAAACTATATAGGCCATAGTTTGGTCCAATCCATATGAAACTTTTAAGAAATTTTTATTGGTATCATGATGAAATTCAAAACTTTTTTTTAAATTAGGTCACATAATTTTTTTTGCTTAAATAGAAATTAGGTTAATGTTGTGGGGCCATTGGCGCTCTTGTTATTAATATTCCTTGTAAGTAATTCCTACTGTATCCAGACTCTTTGTTTTACAATCAAGTAATGAGAATAGTCAAGCATTATCTCCTTAGGACAGCAGAATGAATTAGTAAATAATCACTTCACTCATATGTTTTCCCATGAATGGGAAACCTAAAAATAAACATTTATTGAAAACAACCATAAATATATTACAATAGCCAAAAACACATGTTTTATGAAAATTATTTCTTTTTTCAAACTAGAAAGCCTAACCTCGAAAATTAGAAATATAGATTTACTTAAAGTATTCTATAAATATTTTATTACAAATGTGAAACAATGTACACACTTACACTCCTTTATATTATTATATAAAGGACAGGTTTGAAAATGGATTTTATAAAACATTTGTTTTTTGGTAAATGTGTTTTGTTTTTTTTTGTTTTTTTTTTGGGGGGGGTCCCAAATTCCCTGTAGCTTATACCTTAAATCTGAAATGCTTTTAATATCTGTTGAATGTGTAATGAAACTTGTGTCTATATAGTTATCATGGGTTTATTAAGAAATAAAAGTTGAATGTTGCTAAATTCTTGCTTGTCCATTATTAATATCAACAAAAAAGAAGAAGAAAAAAATCTTTGAAGTGTATGTTTTCTAAGATGTGTGAGTGATTGGTTTGATTTTGCTCCATTTTCAATAGTATTTCGGCACATACTTATACCAGTTACTGACAACTTTGCTACACAATATAGCAACAAGGGCTGAATAACATTTCAATATGATTCATGAAGGAATAAATCTCAACGTTATCATGAGAGAGGGAAAAACATTTATCTATTTAGTTGTTAAGTACTCAATCAAAAATGAATATTCAGAACGAAGATTATGGTCGTTTCAAAAATTGAGAATAAGCATACTTTGTACCATGGTGTGTATTAGTGGTATCTGTAGCAAAGTTAAATGTGACAATCAATATTAAAAGGTGCAAGGCTGCCTCTAAATAATGCAAACAATGTTATATGCCTCAACACCTGTCATTAAATGTCGCATATGCTAGCTTAATGTTGCTAAAATGCACTGCTAGTTAAGTCTTACGAACTTTTGTATTAGTGTGGTAAATTGGAGTCTCTGTGACAGAGAAGGTAGTTATTGATTTTCTATCGCTCTGTCCCTTACCACTGTGGATCCCGTTTCAGTGACCATTATGAAGCCAAAGATAGAAGCCATGGCCCCTGGATTACAAATTTCGACTTAACCACAGGACCTACATGTCCATGTCTTTGAAAAGTTTATGATTTCTATGCTTGGCCCCATGTCACTTGTAGTAAAACTGCACTATCCGGTGAGCATCCTGTGCCACACATGTGTCACGTTATAAAAAAAAGGTTGCCCTCAAATTAAGAAAAAGAAACTGATTCTACTTTACTTATTATTTACCAGTAAGTAGACAATTTACACATGGGCCATATTAGGCTCTTATTTTTCAAATATATTCCATTCATTGTGTTAAAGGTTTCAAGGACATTGAGCTGCTTGTGTATGAAAGCATGAGCAATAATACACTCACCTCAAGATCAAGAGGTCCCAGTTTCGATTCCTTCTTGACAGATTTTTTGTGAGCATAATATATATCCAAAATTACTTCTCTATCAAGTTACATAGATCAGTAACTGACATCTTTATACATGATACTGCAATAGGGCCTGAAGACACACAGGAGCTTTTACATGAGCATCACACTGACACAAGACATGTAGCATAACTACAAGATTCATCAAAACCAAAGTCCAACAGGAAGGCAAAACAATTGCAAGATAAATAATTGAACAAGAAATAGAACCAAAGCCTGTACAGCAAGAACTCCATAAAAACAAGAGTAGGATCAGGTGCTTCGGAAGATTGAGCATCCTGTGCCACACATGTGTCACCCGTCTTGAAATCCAAATTCTCAAAACACTACAATAAACAAATAGGATAAATGTAAATGGGGAAAAATAATTGGCCTTATGGAAACACATCAGCAATGAGTTATGAAATGGTTTTTCCATAAGCGTCAAATAATTCATGGTGGGGGCCGTAAAATTTGGGAACACTTTTATTTAGGGACTTCGTATCCTTGATTTGACAACCTACGTGTCAAAGTTGAACTTCTGACCAGAAAATCCTGATAATCAGAACAGGCTCTAGAATAACGTATCAACTGCGATATGAATACCATAAGCAGGAGAAACTGGAAAGTTACCACAGAAGTAGGAGAAGTTCACAATTTGGAAATCAAAGTCATCCTGTTTGTCACAAGATTTCTGTTGTCATTTTTGAGATTCAAATCTAAATATGAATTAGATTTGTCAGTATCTGTTGTGTCTCTGAAATACATTTCTTGTGAATGTATCAGATGCAGATAATTACTAAAGGCAGGATTATTCAATGATAGTACATCATCGGAATATACTGGAATGTTTTAGATTGAATAACAAAGCCAGCGTCTTTTGCTTTTCCTTTATAAAACCTTGGATAAAATCTTCTTCATAGAAGTATAAAACAAATCGACCAGTAGAGAGGCACAGATTGTTCCCATTTGAATACGGACAGTTTGTTAAAAGACCTACCAAAACTGAACAAATAATTAAAAATGTAGCATTTTTTAATTTCATGTTTGGTGTACTTTTTGACACAAGTGGTGTCTTTTTTTAACAAAGCAAGATTTTTGATAGCCGACAACTAAATGGGTGTATCTTATGAAAGCACTTATTAACTAACTGAGTCAGTCGTTTTTTGACCTGAAAATGCGGAATTGTAGTATATGTCGAAAGTTTTAATACTGCTACAGTTCTGTACTGCTGGAGATTTATGGAACTCCAGTAAATCTTTCGAGTTTTTCAAGATCAACATTTCATTAACATCAATATTTGAGTACACGGTTATACATTATATTTCAAGATCCACATTTGATTTACACCAATATTTGAGTACACGGTGTTACAATATTTTGGAGTCCTTCCTTTGAAGCTGTCAGCTGTCGGTATAGAAGTAAGAACTTTAGAGAGAGGTTTGGTAGAACATTTAGATGAACCTGCGATGTATCTGTCTTTGTATGGACACTTATGTAATTTTTGTATCCAATACAAGGACGGGAGGTCCGCCTCATCCTTTTTGGTGTTAATATTGATGGAAAGCGAGGCGCAAAAATTTTAGGAAAATTGTTTTTAATTTTCCGACCTTTTTATAGAAAAAATAAAGGTTTCACACCTATTTTATTAACTTTAGGGGCACGCTCTTCCTGGTTACTACTCATAATTTCAAGTGTTTGATTGATTGTGAGGCAATAATTCATTAGGGGCCATGTTTTATGCATCTGAAAAAACCCCAATAATTTTTAAAATTTCAAAACCAGTAGAAACATTTTTCTGCATCCAAATGCAAAAATACACTTAGTTATCCGCTAGTAAATCACAATGATTACCCTTTAGCTGATAATAACACAGGGAAATATCGTATACATTTCGATTTAATGCAGTTTGTTTATAGATAGTCATATTCATACATGCTGAAAAAAATCGTAAACAACAACGTCTTGACCGATATGTAGGGAAAACACGATGACCCATAATACATTTGTACAAAGCCGGTAGTCCAAATCCATAAAATCTAAAATATACAAATCCAGGATGGATCCAAGATTTTCTGTTAGAGTGAAGTGTTTTATTTATTTTTGTCTTCACTGAGCATAGTGAGGCTTGTAAATTTCATAAGGCCTAATTTAAAAGCTTTGTGAAGCTTTTTTCTTGATTTGCATATATACCGATTGCATCATTTCACAATCACAAGAGGCTTGCAGTCGATAATCACGGCTGCTTGATAAATTAATCTGGTCAGACCATTTAAACCACCAAAGAGCATTACATTTTAATTTTAACTACTTGTTTTCGATTAAGATACCCTAGAGTGGCTTGACCTAGTTCTCGCTGCTTATATATAATCATACTGTAGACCATTTCAGTCAAAACATTACGTCACGGCATGACCGATTTTCGGTGAAAAATAAAAAATTCACAACCATTACTGGGTAAATGTTTTTGGTACATACTAGTTTTCTTTTCTCCGAATAAATTTTCTGAAAATCACAGTATAATTTTCTTGTGCATAAGATATAAAAATTTCAGATACCAAAGTATAAATCAATAGAATGTCCAGGACATAGATACAAATCCGGTAAAAATGGACAAACACGGACCTCTGGAAACCAAGAGGTGGGATCAGGTGCCATGGAGGAGTAAGCATCCCCTGTCGACCGGTCACACCCGCCGTGAGTCCACAGTCAAGTCCAATGAAACAAGTGAGGAGTGTATCCTCGTCACAATTGGTACAGACGTCTCAACAACCGACAACGAAAAGGCAACTCAACATTTCACTTAGTGAAACAGAGTAGTCGCAAACAAGACTATTATACCGACCGTAAAATTTACGGAACGTTGACATTAAACGCGGTTTTCGATATCCCTGTGTCAATAATTTGTCAGTGAGTAGTTTACCTCTGTATATCAAATCTTCATATGTTGTTCACGCCCAGGCATATCGGATCATTTGTGAAATATAAACTCCATATGCGGTTGACTAAGGGATATTACTACTTATATGTGGAAAATTTACGATGGCAAAGCCGAAATCGTCACGTTTATCGTATAGCTTAGTTGCTAATTTCCCGTCTGTGTTTATATTAAGTAAAATGTCTAAGTATGAAGCGTGTGTGCTTGATTCTGTTGTATCTTTAATTTCTAGTTCGCTGGGATATATCGCATTGACATATGTATGAAAATTGTTATTATTAATTGACAAAACGTCGTCGATATATCTAAATGTCAAATTAAAGGACACCGCTAACTTTTTCTTCTTTTGATTCAGCAGTTTCTGAATGAAGTCTGCTTCGTATGAATAAAGGAACAGGTCGGCCAATAAAGGAGCACAATTGGTTCCCATAGGAATGTCGACAGTTTGTTGAAAGACCACGTCTCCGAACATTACAAATATATTGTCTATTAGAAATTCCAGCATGTTTTTTATATCAACTTCAGTATATTTATATGTAGAATCAGAGTGGTGTTTGACGAAATAAGTATCCTGATAGCCAATCACTAGATATTTAAATTTTCGGGTACCACCTTTAGTGAAAAAGCAGTTGTCAATGATGCTGAAAAGTCTTTCTTTTAATTTTGTATGTGGAATAGTAGTGTAAAGAGTAGAGAAGTCTTAAGTTTTGATACAGTGAATTCGATAAAAATTGTATGGCTTCAAATTTTCTAAAAGCTGTTTAGAATTTTTAAGTATCCATATCTGATTTACACCGCTTCTGGAATAAGCAACTGTACAGTATTGTTGAAGTTTCTCCTTAATGGCTGTCAATATCTTGGTAAGGAGTAAAGATAAAGGTTTGGTAGAACATTTGTTGGATCCTGCTATGTAACTTTGCTTATATAGAGTTTTATGAAGTTTAGGTATCCATGTGGTAGCTCTAAATCGGTATCCATTGTAGGTATATCAAATGAGCGTAATACGGACACGTGATTTTGAAGGATCTCGTCCTTTGAAAGTGAGCTACGTGTGTATGTAGGATTTCCAGAATTCGTATTAAACCCAAGTTCTTCTAATAAACAATTAAAGTAATGTGCCTTACAAATAAAAACTATATTATTTGAGGCTTTGACTGCTGGTACCAGTACATATTGGTCATGTAACCTATCCAGTTCAGTTACTACTTCTGGATCATTAAATACAAAGGGATAATGTGTTTTCATAGTCCCTTTAAGTATTTGAATATGAGATTTTATCAACCATCGTATGGCTTTCAGCCATTCAGACAGTGTCTGGTTCTACGTCTTCATGTTTGGCCCAATCGTCTGGCATAATCTTCGACAGAATCCATAACTAAACTGAAATTCTGACGCCAATTAAAGGAACGGGCTTCCCGGTATTTAGGGCCCCTTAAAATAAGATTTTTGAGGCTTTCATTTTCAACAATAAAAACGTCGCCGGTAATGACATGCCCGATAGTATTGTATTTAAAAGGAGATGAAGCACATGAACATGTGACAGTGTTGTGTAGAAGATGGTTGATATCTAGGCACTGCAAAACCTGTTTGTAATTGAATAGATTGGATGCGATGCTAGGTGTATAGCTGTATGAAATGCAAGGCGTGGTCTTCAGTTTAAAATATGGTGGAATACAGGACTGAACTTTTTTGTGATTTAGAACATTGCCAATGTTTAAAGCGTCTATGCCTTTATTTGTGAATTTAAGTTTAAGAAAAAGACGTTTCTGTTCAGAACAGTCATCGTTTACGGAGACGTCTTCCGATAAAGCGAAGGTAACACTACGTCATCGAAACTTGAGCTGCGCAACTCCACCAGACGCGCAACTCCACCAGACCCGACTGTATATACATAAATGTACACAAATATGTGCACACGTATATATATATATATGTATAAACTTATAGACAATATACATACGTATTAATTTTTATATACATATGCACATATTTTACACGTATGTATGAACGTATTTATGTACATACGTATACACATGTATATACACACACACACACACACACACATATATATATATATATATATATATATATATATATATATATATATATATATATATATATGCAGGTATATGTGTATACTTGTGTATGTGTACTCATATTTGTATACGTGAAATACATGGAAATACGTGTGTACTAAGGTGTTTGTATACATTCGTGTGTAAATACGTGTATTCGTGAATACATATGTAAAAGCGTATACACTTTTTTATGCATGTATACATATGCAGTTACGTTTGTACATAACTATGTGTATATATGTGTAAGTCTTTACATATGTAAAAATCTGTTTTCAAATTGGAGCTCAACTGATGAAGTCTAATTAACAAAAACGATTGTCTGGATAATTATTACTTTGGAATTATATTTGTACATATGTGTATAACTGTGTATAAATGTTGATGAGTATACATATTTGTATACGTATATCCATAAAAAAATATATTGATAAATTTGTGTTTACATATGTGTATATGTTTATATGTCCATATATATAAATATATATGTATAAACATGTAGAGATATGTATATACCGCTATACTTATTTATAAACGTATATACATATGTCTCTTTGTGGAATTATATGTATATACGTGGGTACATATGCATACGTGTATACATATGTAAAAACGTGTGTACATTTGATTATGCGTGTATACATATTATGCATATGTAGTAACGTTTATAGATATGTACATAACTATGTGTATACATGTATGTGTATACATATACATATTTACGTGTATACGTGTATTAATGTGTGTATATATGTGCATATGAGTAAACATATAAATATGTGTATTAGTATGTATACGTGTAGATGTATATACATATATATGTGTATTAATATGTGTATACGTATACGTGTATATGTATACATCTCTGTATTTGTTAATATGCGTATAAATTTTGTAAACATGTATACATATGTGCACACATGTGTATATGCATAAACAATGTATGTGTTTGTGTGTGCACGTGAATACATGTGTATATTTTTATCCGTGTATTCATATTTAGATACCTGTGTTTACAGTGGATATAAATTCTACATATGTATACACGTTTATAAATATGCGTATAAATATGTGTATATATGTATATGTGTGTACGTATTTGTATACGTGTATACATATTTTCATACGTTTTTTCATTCTACAAATATGTGTAATATGTGTATATGTACACGTCTATAGAAATGTAAAGACATTTCTCTATACGTTGATATTTTTGTAAATATAAGTGTGCATATGTGTAAACAGAGTGTATATACATGTTGAAATATTTATATACTTGTTTACCCGTATACATATGTGTATATGCATATACATATGAAAATATGTGTATAGACATGCTTATACATGTGTATATGTTAATATGTTAAGATGTTCATACATATATATACGTGTGTTTATATGTGTAATCATGTATACATATGCAAAGACGTGTGTTCAAATATTCATACATGTATACATATTATACGTAGTTATTTTTACATGTAAAACGATGTGTATACATATATGTATACGTTCATAGATATTGAAAACCGTGTGTACATATGTGTGAACGTGTAAACATGAACACACACATATATTAATATATATATTGAGATATTTATACACATATTTAAGCGTTTTTATATGTATATACATGTTTATGTGTGCACATGAAAATATATGTATAAACATGTGTATTCATATATGTATATATATATATATATATATATATATATATATATATATATATATATATATATTTACGTTAAATACTCTATGTATTCGTGTAAATCTATGTGTACCCGTATCTACACATGTGTATACGTGTATGAATATGTAAACAAATAAGTACATATATTTATAAGTGTAAACATGTGTTATTATGTTTATACATATGTTGATACATGTATATGTGTATACAAATACGTATCTGTCTTAGCATATTTGTATACTTTTATACAAATGGATATTAATATAAACATGTAAATCCGTGTACGCATGCGTATACATATACGTATACTTTTATACATATTTGTCTAAATATGTATATACATATCGGCATATGTATATATTTACTTGTTCAGGTTTCTACTTATGTATATAAATATGTGTATGTCTGTGCATGGGTATCCATAGGTGTAGACGTTAATTAACACGTGTACATTTGTGTATATGTGTATACATGTTAAAATATTTAAAATTATGTGTATACATACGTGTATACATGTATAGAGGTATATATGTATGTTTACACGAGTATCCATATGTCTATACAGGACTATTAGTATAGATCTATATCTTTATATATATATATATATATATATATATATATATATATATATATATATATATATATATATATATATATATATATGTGTGAAAATCTGTACAAATATGTAAATACGTGTGTACATATGTTTATGTGTATAAATATGCTTATACAGGTATATGTTAATATATGTGTATACGTGTATACTTATGTCAGTATGTAAATACAAAATTGTTTACTTCTATAAGTATGTACATACATGTTTTGATATGTGTATAGTTTTAAACAGATGTAAATATATACGGATAGGTGTATACATATGTAAATTCATTCATACGCATATCTATCTATCTATCTATCTATATATATATATATATATATATATATATATATGTGTGTGTATGTGTGTGAATGTGTGTGTAAATACGTGTGTACATATGTGTATAAATTCATACATATATGAGTTTACATATGGATACACCTGTATAAATTGGTATACACGCATACATATGTGTAAACGTTTGTACATGTGTATACATGTATATGTGTATACATATGTAAAAACGTGTGTACAAGTTTTCATACATTTGTATAAAAATGTGTATAAATAAGTGTATACGTATATTAGTTTATACAGATGTGTATCAATATGTGTGTACAAGTACATGTGTAAACATATGTATATATATACATTTATGCCTATACATATGTACATATACACGTATTTATACAAATCTGATTAAACGTGTCTACACATATAGACATACGTATACAGTTTTTTACACATATACACACGTTTAAAAACATGTAAATACATGTACATGTGTGCATAAGTGTCCATATATATATATATATATATATATA
>BROG01001203.1:0-98463 GCA_030159075.1 Atrina japonica
TACTCGATGCTTGCTGCTAGAGACAGTATACTGGACTTGGTACAAAGTAACGATACAGAGCATCCCATACATCCTTCGAAACTTGTTGCATATACATCTAGTATTGTAAGTCAGTGGACTATACCTTTTCTCCTAGTTCATATACCTCCAGTACTGTAAGTCAATGGGATATTCCTTTTCTCTTAGTTCATGTACCTCCAGTACTGTAAGTCAATGGGAAATTCCTTTTCTCCTAGTACATAGTTATTCTAAGTCACCGAGTTAGTATTATTTTTATCCAAGCCCATAGATCACAGGTATTGTAAGTCATTGAGTATGTTTGGTCCGAGTTAATATTCTCCTTATCAAAGTTCATATACCAGTTATATAATAAGTTACCGAGTTTGGTCCGAGTTAATATTCCTTTTATCATAGTTCATATACCACAGATATTGTAAGTTACCGAGTTAATATTTTTTAGTCCGAGTTATTCTTCATAGTTCATATACCACATGTACATGTACATGTAACTTACCGAGTCTCTATTGTTTGTGTCGATTAAATATTCTTTTTTATTATAGTTCAATTGTTTAATTACGTTTCCTGCTATAATTCCCCCCTGAATCTGTGGAAAAGATAATGGCTATATCCCCACAATAGTAGACAATAGTTTCGCTTTATAAAACAGAGCGTTCCTGATTTAAAATTCAAATGTTTCATGATCAAGTAAAACTTAAGTTTCTTAACCGTGTTTCGCCAAAGCAGGGGATAATTTCGACCCATTACTGATAATTTGGATATTGGGAAATACCAATAGACAGAAACTACAAACCATTTATCTACATTGGACGTTGAAACATATTAATCTGTCCATCAGTCACTTTTGAATGAACCTGTAGTTGTCATAATACAAGTTTCATGCATGGGACATTTTTTGTCAGATTTGATTTTGATTAGTGTTTAACCAGACGTAAAATACGCCACGGTTCAAAGCGCGATGCTATAACCACTCGGCCACGGAACATCCGGGACAATTATTTGTCAGATGGTATAATAGTACTGTGCCACAAATATGCAATGATTTCACTTGTATATTTGTAAGCATGACTGCTTTCTGTTCTTTGATTTATTTTGATAGTTTTCATTAAAAATCCCTGACACCTGTCGATTTGAAATGAATCCTATTTTTATCAAAATGTTGCATTATCAATAAAAAAATGTGCAAAATCTTTTCATAATGCAAGCCTTATAAGAGATTTTATGATGTAGATGACACTATGCAATTATATTTTATCACCATACAGTTTTGACACATTTCGGCACATATACAGATTTATATATTTATTTTACAATTAAAATATATTCCATTCTGTTAGGCACATTTTGCAGTCAAAAAAGCTTGTAAACTTGCTATGGTTACAGTGCGTGAAATTGAGCCCGATGAAAATTTTGCTATGCGAGGTGGCGATCTTCTAAAAGCGATACAGGTAAATTCATATTCATATTTTTAACTGTATCTATCTATCTATCTATCTATCTATCTATCTATCTATCTCCTTTACTATTAGTTTCAAAAACGGCTTAAGTATTTATATATTAAATGATTGTAAACAGATTTTAAACAGATTTTAATACAGATAATTGATTTGAATACAGATAAATACAGGTGCATATTTTAATACAGATAAATGATTAAAATTTTAATATAGATAAAATATATATATATACTGAACAATAATCACCAACAAATTTATTGTGGTAAAAACCTCCGGTGAATCAAACAAATATTAACATAAATTTCACATTCTATTACAGATGGACAGACAGAATAATCTCATTCCATTTTACGTTAGTATAACATTTTAAGCTACATTAATCCAATTCATATCAAATTTGATCTATTATGACGTTAAATCTCTATGGTAACAATAGCAAAGCAAAAATAAAAATAGATCTTGTTAGCTTTATGATCTCAGATTAGACTATTTTTACCCGTATTTGATTTCGATTTTGATATAGACATGTTTATAACCGTGTAACATGTAGTAGTAACCCATTCGTATTCCGGTTGTGTGTCTAGGTACGTGTGAGTGTGTATGTGTCTTTTATTTATGTTATTTTCATCTATTTTATATATATATATATACATATATAACATGAACCTACAAACTCACCATGCCCCGGCCAGAAATGTCGTATATCAGTTGTGGAATATACCAGAAGTGTATATGGTCAGTGTCGGATCTCATAAAGGATAATTTGTTTTAAACGTGTCCGGTGACCTCGAACTTATATTGTGAAGTTGGAATTGTCACACGTCCTAAACGTATATGTTTCCTATATTTGTCCTTCCGGATTCCTGGTCCCATTACGTTTTGAATTTGCAATTGTTCTTCATGTTGAGACCATTTTCACATCTAATTCGTCGTGTTGTAATGGACTTGAGTTTCAATGCATTGGAATTGCGATATAATTTAATATATAAATATATTAATGTAAAAAGATTATGTTACAGGTTAAACATAATAGATGGTTGGTGTCTTGAAGTACAGGTTGTATTTGAACGCGGTTCAGAAAAACGACACTGGCTCGACATGTCTTGCCAGCGAATCTTTTCTCTTCTCTCGTCCAAATACAACCTGTATTTTAAGACACCAACCGCACTTCTAAAAGTTACAAATGAACCATAAAACGTCTGTCAAACATTTCTATTGTATATCTTATACATTGCAATGTGCACCATTTAAATTAAAAAGTAAAGTGCGGCAAATAAACACTTCTAACCTGACTTCCCTCTAGGTCTGTGCAACTCTGGGGACTACTTTATGTTGCTCCTTTGACAACTTGGAAGAATAGGACAAGTTTTGCGATAGTGAAAATCTGTGGTTACATGTGGACGCAGCATATGCTGGGTCGGCCTTCATTTGTCCAGAATACCAACACTATCTTACAGGCTAGAGGTAAGTGAAACATGTAAACCAGTTACAGAGTTCACACATTCACACACAAACTTTACCGTGTTGGATTCCTACTACATAATTCATATTTGAGGAATCTGGCACTAGTTATCCAGGGGAAATAAATAATACATAAATCGTGGATACATTTGGTAAAATAAAGCATAGTATCACTATATTGTCATATTGGCCAAAAACCCGTCTATATACTCTTGCTTTCAAGGAACAATTTTTCACAAATTGGACAGAAGGGTTTATTCTGTTTCTAAAAGTGTATTCTGTTTTACATTTTACGTAAATAGAAAAGACATAACCACAATATGGCTGTATTGGGTCCATCCCAGACAGGGTATCCCTGTTTCCACTGTCATTTATTTCACAAACATTCAGCATCTATAACTAAACTCTTACTCCTGGAGTAATAAACGACACGATTTTGAGTGAGAGTTTGATACCTTGTATACAGTTTTCTGACTGACATACATAGAGGAAGATTGGTCTATTTTGCAAGTTTTGGCTCCATCCAAAAAAGACATAAAGACAAGGCATAGCGGTAATTTACGATATGTCCACTTAACCTAAAGAAGGATCCTAAATAGTTAGGATATGTTTTTAACAACGCAGTTTACAAGAAGTTAAAAATGTCCAATTTTTTACGGACTACGCAGGTCGATTGACTACATTGACCAGACAAAAATTCAATAATATCTGTATACACGTGTCAGTATATCAGGATTTCATGGTACCTTATCGTACCATTACCAAATGCTACGAACTTGTTTAAACAGACCAGACTCTCACTTAATAAGACCACCTCTCTAATCTGACCAGTTTATGTTCCATCACTTGTATATAATGGCTATAATATAATTGAGTCAGTGGCTGAGAAATGGGTTCCTTAGGACATAAAGATGAATTGTAAAAAACAAGAAATTTTGTGACACAATATTCCAAATTTTGGCACCAGGAGTTCTCACCTGTGCTCATTATTCTCATATTGTATTTTCTGACAATATACATTTATTCAAGTTTCTGAAATTATAAGAATTACCTGTTTCCCACCAAGTTGTCCTAAGGACCATTTTCTCAACTACTAGCTCATACCTGTTATTGCTCCAACACAAACATTGAACCATTGTTTACTTGGTTATTTTATCGCACTGTGACTAAATGACTAAATGCACCCTGTCTTTCAGTCAGTATCGTCTTTCAACTGTAATGCTAACAAGCTGCTCCAAGTCCACACAGACTGCGCCCTAATGTGGTTAGTGAATCTCTCTTCATATCAAATAATGTTACATGATACATAAATAAAGACTGACAAACATTTTTTAGGCTTGTATATTTCCATCTGATGTTTATACATTGATGGATCATATTGGTTTCCCCTTAATTTGTTTCATCGTATAACTCTCCCCTCTCTCTCTCTCTCTCTCTCTCTCTCTCTCTCTCTCTCTCTCTCTCTCTCTCTCTCTCTCTCTCTCTGTGCATGTGTTTGTCGCTCTCACTCTCTCTCTCTCTCTCTCTCTCTCTGTTTTTATTAATTTTCAAACTTTAACACGGTAAATATTGTTGTTTTGCAAAGGGTACGTGACAAAGACAGCTACACAAAAACTTTCATCGTTGAAAATGGACTTTATGAACCATCTAAACAAGGTAAGACGACGCAAATGTGAGATGAATTTCCACTTCCAATTGTTGAAATGTTTCATTTTTGAGAGCACAGGCACCAAATGTGCTTTGTATACCCCCGCACGCCAACATCAGAGACAACGAGAGACATTAATATATATATAACCAGCAACATTACTTTCTTTTGATGTACTTACAACCGATACTGATTTTGAGCTACCATATTTAGATTCAAAAAATACCTAAACTTCACAAAACCCCATATAAGCAGAGGTACATAGCAGAATCCAGCGAATGTTCTACCTAAACCTTTATCTTTACTACTTACCAGGATACTGACAGCCGTTAAGGAGAAACTTCAGCAATAGTATAAGTTGCTTATTCTAGAAGCGGTATATAATCAGGTGCGGATACTTAAAAATTCTAAACAATTTTTTAGAAAATGTGAAGCCACACAATTTTCTCAGATTCATATCAAAATATACGACTTTCTCTACCCTTTACAAAAACAATTTCTCATAAAAAAATAAAAAGAGAGACTTTTAAGCATCATAGATAAGCTGTATTTTCACTAAAATATGTTACCCGATATTGGTTATCATTATACTTATTTTTATCCTACACATAAAAACACTGAAGTTGATATAAAAAACATGCTGGAATTTCTAATAGACAATATAGTTGTAATGTTCGGAGATGTGGTATATAACAAACTGTCGGCATGCCTATGGTAACCTATTGTGCTCCTTTATGTGCTGAACTGTTCCTTTATTCAAACGAAGCAGATTCCATTCAGAAATTGCTGAATTAACAGATGAAAATGCTAGCGGTTTTATTAAAATTTGACATTTAGATATATCGGCGACGTTTTGTTATTTAATAATTTTCATACATATGTCAATGCGATATATCCCAGCGAACTAGAAATTAAAGGTACAACGGAATCAAGCACACAGGCTTCATACTTAGACATTGTACTTACTATAGACACAGACCGGGAACTTAACGACTAAGATATACGACAAACGTGACGATTTCGGCTTTCCCCATCGTACATTTTTCACACGTTTAGGTGGTAATATCCCATAATAATATTGAGTTTTTTATATTTCACAAATGATCCGATATACCAGGGACGTGTTTTACATATTAACATTTTATATACAGAGGGTAAACTACTCACTGAATAATTATTGACACAGGGATATGGAAAACCGCGTTTGATGTCAAAACGTTCGCAAATTTTCACGGTCGGTGTAATAGTCTTGTTTGCGATTACTCTGCTTCACTAAGTAAAATGTTGATTGCCTGTCCAATGGTAGTTGTTGCGAAGTCAGTACCAATTGTGGCGAGTATTCGTTCCTCAAATATTTTTATTGGATTTGACTGTGGACTCACGGTGGCTTTGACCGGTCGACATTGGATGCTTACTAGTCCATGGCACCAGAGCTCCGTGTTTGTCCATTTTTTAACAAGATTTGTACCTATATCCTGGACATCCCTAAAGATGGTATCTGAGATTCTTTGGTCACCTAAGCCATAGGACTCAGGGGGCTGACCTATTGCGATCGTCTTTTGTCGTCCATCGTCCGTCGACGTCGTTAACATTTTACATTTTCGACTTCTTTCAAGAAGAACCAGCGGGCAACTTTTAACCAAACTTGGAATATTGCATCCACACGTGAAGCTGCATAAAGTTTTCGAATAAAAAGGGGCTTGGTCCCATAGGGGCCTGAAAAGGGCCAAAAAGAACCAAAACTTAGTAATCTTAAAAAATACTTCTGATGAACCAATGATCAGATGACTTTCAAATTTTGTATGCGTGATTGTTAAGTCAATATCGACAGAGTTGAGACCATTTTCACATCTAATTCGTCGTGTTGTAATGGACTTGAGTTTCAATGCATTGGAATTGCGATATAATTTAATATATAAATATATTAATGTAAAAAGATTATGTTACAGGTTAACATAATAGATGGTTGGTGTCTTGAAGTACAGGTTGTATTTGAACGCGGTTCAGAAAAACGACACTGGTCGACATGTCTTGCCAGCGAATCTTTTCTCTTTCTCTCGTCCAAATACAACCTGTATTTTAAGACACCAACCGCACTTCTAAAAGTTACAAATGAACCATAAAACGTCTGTCACATTTTCTATTGTATATCTTATACATTGCAATGCACCATTTAAATTAAAAGTATAAAGTGCGGCAAATAAACACTTCTAACCTGACTTCCCTCTAGGTCTGTGCAACTCTGGGGACTACTTTATGTTGCTCCTTTGACAACTTGGAAGAAATAGGACAAGTTTGCGATAGTGAAAATCTGTGGTTACATGTGGACGCAGCACATGCTGGGTCGGGCCTTCATTTGTCCAGAATACCAACACTATCTTACAGGCATAGAGGTAAGTGAAACATGTAAACCAGTTACAGAGTTCATCACACAAATTGGGGTACCGTGTTGGATTCCTACTACATAATCATATTGAGGAGATCTGCACTAGTTATCCAGGGAAACAAATAATACATAATCGTGGATACATTTGGTAAAATAAAGCATAGTATCACTATATTGTCATATTGGCCAACCCGTCTATATACTCTTGCTTTCATTTTTTTTTTTTGAAACAATTTTCACAAATTGGACAGAAGGGTTTATTCTGTTTCTAAAAGTGTATTCTGTTTACAATTTACGTAAATAGAAAAGGACATAACCACAATATGGCTGTATTTGGGTCCATCCCAGACAGGGTATCCCTGTTTCCACTGTCATTTATTTCACAAACATTCAGCATCTATAACTTAAACTCTTACTCCTGGAGTAATTAAACGACACGATTTTTGAGTGAGAGTGTGATACCTTGTATACAGTTTTCTGACTGACATACATAGAGGAAGATTGGTCTATTTTGCAAGTTTTGGCTCCATAAAAAGACATAAAGACAAGGCATAGCGGTATTTACGATATGTCCACTTAACCTAAAGAAGGATCCTAAATAGTTAGGATATGTTTTAACAACGCAGTTTACAAGAAGTTAAAAATGTCCAATTTTTTACGGACTACGCAGGTCGATTGACTACATTGACCAGACAAAAATTCAATAATATCTGTATACACGTGTCAGTATATCAGGATTTCATGGTACCTTATCGTACATTACCAAATGCTCTCGAACTTGTTTAAACAGACCAGACTCTCACTTAAAAGACCACCTCTCTAATCTGACCAGTTTATGTTCCATCACTGTATATAATGGCTATAATATAATTGAGTCAGTGGCTGAGAAATGGGTTCCCTCTAGGACATAAAGATGAATTGTAAAAAACAAGTTTTGTGACACAAATATTCCAAAATTTTGGCACCAGGAGTTCTCACCTGTGCTCATTTATTCACATATTGTATTTTTCTGACAATATAATTTATTCAAGTTTCTGAAATTATAAGAATTACCTGTTTTCCCACCAAGTTGTCCTAAAGGACCATTTTCTCTACTACAAGCTCATACCTGTTATTGCTCCAACACAAACATTGAACCATTGTTTTTACTTGGTTATTTTATCGCACTGTGACTAAATGACTAAATGCACCCTGTCTTTCAGTCAGTATCGTCTTTCAACTGTAATGCTAACAAGCTGCTCCAAGTCCACACAGACTGCGCCCTAATGTGGTTAGTGAATCTCTTCATATCAAATAATGTTACATGATACATAAATAAAGACTGACAACATTTTTTAGGCTTGTATATTTCCATCTGATGTTATACATTGATGGATCATATTGGTTTCTTAATTGTTTCATCGTATAACTCTCCCCCCCCCTCTCTCTCTCTCTCTCTCTCTCTCTCTCTCTCTCTCTCTCTCTCTCTCTCTGTGCATGTGTTTGTCGCTCTCACTCTCTCTCTCTCTCTCTGTTTTTATTAATTTTCAAACTTTAACACGGTAAATATTGTTGTTTTGCAAAGGGTACGTGACAAAGACAGCTACACAAAAACTTTCATCGTTGAAAATGGACTTTATGAACCATCTAAACAAGGTAAGACGACGCAAATGTGAGATGAATTTCCACTTCCAATTGTTGAAATGTTTCATTTTTGAGAGCACAGGCACCAAATGTGCTTTGTATACCCCCGCACGCCAACATCAGAGACAACGAGAGACATTAATATATATATAACCAGCAACATTACTTTCTTTTGATGTACTTACAACCGATACTGATTTTGAGCTACCATATTTATATTCAATACCTAAACTTCACAAAACCCCATATAAGCAGAGGTACATAGCAGAATCCAGCGAATGTTCTACCTAAACCTTTATCTTTACTACTTACCAGGATACTGACAGCCGTTAAGGAGAAACTTCAGCAATAGTATACAGTTGCTTATTCTAGAAGCGGTATAAATCAGGTGCGGATACTTAAAAATTCTAAACAATTTTTAGAAAATGTGAAGCCACACAATTTTCTCAGATTCATATCAAAATATACGACTTCTCTACCCTTTACAAAACAATTTCTCATAAAAAAATAAAAAGAGAGACTTTTAAGCATCATAGATAGCTGTATTTTCACTAAATATGTTACCCGATGATTGGTTATCATTATACTTATTTTATCCTACACATAAAAACACTGAAGTTGATATAAAAAACATGCTGGAATTTCTAATAGACAATATAGTTGTAATGTTCGGAGATGTGGTATATAACAAACTGTCGGCATGCCTATGGTAACCTATTGTGCTCCTTTATGTGCTGAACTGTTCCTTTATTCAAACGAAGCAGATTCCATTCAGAAATTGCTGAATTAACAGATGAAAATGCTAGCGGTTTTATTAAAATTTGACATTTAGATATATCGGCGACGTTTTGTTATTTAATAATTTTCATACATATGTCAATGCGATATATCCCAGCGAACTAGAAATTAAAGGTACAACGGAATCAAGCACACAGGCTTCATACTTAGACATTGTACTTACTATAGACACAGACGGGAACTTAACGACTAAGATATACGACAAACGTGACGATTTCGGCTTTCCCATCGTACATTTTCCACGTTTAAGTGGTAATATCCCATAATAATATTGAGTTTATATTTCACAAATGATCCGATATACCAGGACGTGTTTTACATATTAACATTTTATATACAGAGGTAAACTACTCACTGAATAATTATTGACACAGGGATATGGAAAACCGCGTTTGATGTCAACGTTCGCAAATTTCACGGTCGGTGTAATAGTCTTGTTTGCGATTACTCTGCTTCACTAAGTAAAATGTTGAGTTGCCTGTCCAATGGTAGTTGTTGCGAAGTCAGTACCAATTGTGGCGAGTATTCGTTCCTCAAATATTTTATTTGGATTTGACTGTGGACTCACGGTGGCTTTGACCGGTCGACATTGGATGCTTACTAGTCCATGGCACCAGAGCTCCGTGTTTGTCCATTTTTTACAAGATTTGTACCTATATCCTGGACATCCTAAAGATTTATACTTTGGTATCTGAGATTCTTAGGTCACCTAAGCCATAGACTCAGGCTGACCTATTGCGATCGTCTTTTGTCGTCCATCGTCCGTCGTGCGTCGTTAACATTTACACATTTTCGACTTCTTCTCAAGAACCAGCGGGCAACTTTTAACCAAACTTGGAATATTGCATCCACACGTGAAGCTGCATAAAGTTTTCGAATAAAAAGGGGCTTGGTCCCATAGGGGCCTGAAAAGGGCCAAAAAGAACCAAAACTTAGTAATCTTAAAAAATACTTCTGATGAACCAATGATCAGATGACTTTCAAATTTTGTATGCGTGATTGTTAAGTCAATATCGACAGAGTTGAGACCATTTTCACATCTAATTCGTCGTGTTGTAATGGACTTGAGTTTCAATGCATTGGAATTGCGATATAATTTAATATATAAATATATTAATGTAAAAAGATTATGTTACAGGTTAACATAATAGATGGTTGGTGTCTTGAAGTACAGGTTGTATTTGAACGCGGTTCAGAAAAACGACACTGGCTCGACATGTCTTGCCAGCGAATCTTTTCTCTTCTCTCGTCCAAATACAACCTGTATTTTAAGACACCAACCGCACTTCTAAAAGTTACAAATGAACCATAAAACGTCTGTCAACATTTCTATTGTATATCTTATACATTGCAATGCACCATTTAAATTAAAAAGTAAAGTGCGGCAAATAAACACTTCTAACCTGACTTCCCTCTAGGTCTGTGCAACTCTGGGGACTACTTTATGTTGCTCCTTTGACAACTTGGAAGAAATAGGACAAGTTTGCGATAGTGAAAATCTGTGGTTACATGTGGACGCAGCATATGCTGGGTCGGCCTTCATTTGTCCAGAATACCAACACTATCTTACAGGCATAGAGGTAAGTGAAACATGTAAACCAGTTACAGAGTTCATCACACAAATTGGGGTACCGTGTTGGATTCCTACTACATAATCATATTGAGGAATCTGGCACTAGTTATCCAGGGAAATAAATAATACATAATCGTGGATACATTTGGTAAAATAAAGCATAGTATCACTATATTGTCATATTGGCCAAACCCGTCTATATACTCTTGCTTTCAAGGAACAATTTTCACAAATTGGACAGAAGGGTTTATTCTGTTTCTAAAAGTGTATTCTGTTTACAATTTACGTAAATAGAAAAGACATAACCACAATATGGCTGTATTGGGTCCATCCCAGACAGGGTATCCCTGTTTCCACTGTCATTTATTTCACAAACATTCAGCATCTATAACTAAACTCTTACTCCTGGAGTAATAAACGACACGATTTTGAGTGAGAGTGTGATACCTTGTATACAGTTTTCTGACTGACATACATAGAGGAAGATTGGTCTATTTTGCAAGTTTTGGCTCCATAAAAAGACATAAAGACAAGGCATAGCGGTATTTACGATATGTCCACTTAACCTAAAGAAGGATCCTAAATAGTTAGGATATGTTTTAACAACGCAGTTTACAAGAAGTTAAAAAAAAAAATTTTTTACGGACTACGCAGGTCGATTGACTACATTGACCAGACAAAAATTCAATAATATCTGTATACACGTGTCAGTATATCAGGATTTCATGGTACCTTATCGTACCATTACCAAATGCTACGAACTTGTTTAAACAGACCAGACTCTCACTTAAAAGACCACCTCTCTAATCTGACCAGTTTATGTTCCATCACTGTATATAATGGCTATAATATAATTGAGTCAGTGGCTGAGAAATGGGTTCCTTAGGACATAAAGATGAATTGTAAAAAACAAGAAATTTTGTGAAATAATATTCCAAATTTTGGCACCAGGAGTTCTCACCTGTGCTCATTATTCTCATATTGTAGTTTCTTGCAATATACATTTATTCAAGTTTCTGAAATTATAAGAATTACCTGTTTCCCACCAAGTTGTCCTAAGGACCATTTTCTCTACTACAAGCTCATACATGTTATTGCTCCAACACAAACATTGAACCATTGTTTACTTGGTTATTTTATCGCACTGTGACTAAATGACTAAATGCACCCTGTCTTTCAGTCAGTATCGTCGTTCAACTGTAATGCTAACAAGCTGCTCCAAGTCCACACAGACTGCGCCTTAATGTGGTTAGTGAATCTCTCCATATCAAATAGTGTTACATGATACATAAATAAAGACTGACAACATTTTGTAGGCTTGTATATTTCCATCTGATGTTATACATTGATGGATCCTATTTGTTTCTTAATTGTTTCATCGTATAACTCTCTCTCTCTCTCTTTCTCTCTCTCTCTCTCTCTCTCTCTCTCTCTCTCTCTCTCTCTCTCTCTCTCTCTCTCTCTGTGCATGTGTCTGTCGCTGTCACTCTCTCTGTTTTTATTAATTTTCAAACTTTAACACGGTAAATGATGTTGTTTTGCAAAGGGTACGTGACAAAGACAGCTACACAAAAACTTTCATCGTTGAAAATGGACTTTATGAACCATCTAAACAAGGTAAGACGACGCAAATGTGCGATAAATTTCCACTTCCAATTGTTGAAATATGAATACGAAATGTTTCATTTTTGAGAGCACAGGTACCAAAGGTGCTTTGTATACCCCCGCACGCCAACATCAAAGCCAACGAGAGACATTTATATAAGTTTATATAACCAGCAACCATCAGCTCCATCCTAGACACATACAAAACCTACTTTCAAAGGACAAGATCCTTCAAAACCACGTGTCCGTATTACTTTCTTTTGATTTACTTACAACCGATACTGATTATGAGCTACCATATTTATATTCAATACCTAAACTTCACAAAACCCCATATAAGCAGAGGTACATAGCAGAATGCAGCAAATGTTCTACCGAAACCTTTATTTTTACTACTTACCAGGATACTGACAGCCGTTAAGGAGAAACTTCAGCAATACTGTACAGTTGCTTATTCCAGAAGCGGTATAAATCAGGTGCGGATACTTAAAAATTCTAAAAATTTTTTAGAGAATGTGAAGGCACACAATTTTCTCAGATTGACAGTATCAAAACATACGACTTCTCTACCCTTTACAAAACAATTCCTCATAAAAAAATAAAAAGAGAGACTTTTAAGCATCATAGATAGCTGTATTTTCACTAAATATGTTACCCGATGATTGGTTATCATTATACTTATTTTATCCTACACATACAAACACTGAAGTTGATATAAAAAACATGCTGGAATTTCTAATAGACAATATAGTTGTAATGTTCGGAGATGTGGTATATAAGAAAGTGTCGGCATTCCTATGGGAACCAATTGTGCTCTTTTATTGGCCGACCTGTTCCTTTATTCAAACGAAGCAGATTCCATTCAGAAACTGCTGAATCAAAAGAAGAAAAAGTTAGCGGTGTCCTTTAATTTGACATTTAGATATATCGACGACGTTTTGTCAATTAATAATGAGAATTTTCATACATATGTCAATGCGATATATCCCAGTGAACTAGAAATTATTTACACCGCTTCTGGAATAAGCAACTGTACAGTATAGTTGAAGTTTCTCCTTAACGGCTGTCAATATCTTGGTAAGGAGTAAAGATAAAGGTTTGGTAGAACATTTGCTGGATCCTGCTATGTATCTTTGCTTATATGGGGTTTTATGAAGTTTAGGTATCCAGTATAAATGTGGTAGCTCGAAATCGGTATCCGTTGTAGGTATATCAAATGAGTGTAATACGGACACGTGATTTTGAAGGATCTCGTCCTTTGAAAGTGAGCTACGTGTGTATGTAGGATTTCCAGAATTCGTATTAAACCCAAGTTCTTCTAATAAACAATTATAGTAATGTGCCTTACAAATAAAAACTATATTATTTGAGGCTTTGTCTGCTGGTACCAGTACATATTGGTCATGTAATCTATCCAGTTCAGTTACTACTTCTGGATCATTAATTACAGAGGGATAACGTGTTTTCATAGTCCCTTTAAGTTTTCGAATACGAGATTTAATCAACCAACGTATGGCTTTCAGCCATTCAGACAAAGTGTCTGGTTCTACGTCTTGAGAAAAAACCGACCTTAAAATGAGCAACTTGCAAAAATCTACCAATACTTTATTTTGGTGGAAATTGTCTGGTTGCCCCTTATGAGAGTTATTTCCCTTTTTGTGGATTTTTCATGCTTTTGGATGTATTTTCACATTATCTTGAAAAGTATAATAGCTAGAGTAAAAGTGAAAGAAACAAAAATGTTCAGCTCGCAAAAACGCCAAATAGGGCAGAAATTTTCAGGTCACCCTTTATGGAAGTTATTTCTCCTTTTCAATTGATTTTTCTTGTTTCTGGATGTTTATTGACATTATCTTGAAAAATATAATAGCTTGAGTAAAAGTGAAAGAAGCAATAATGATCAGCATACAAAGTTCAACAAAAAAGACAACAGGTCCGAAATTGTCACGTCACCCCTTATGAGAATTATTTCCTCTTTAAATTGATTTTTCATGTTTTTTCATGTTTATTGACATTACCTTGAAAAATATATTAGTTGGAATAAAAGTGAAAGAAGCAAAACAGAAAATACGGCAAAATATCTGGTCACCCTTTATGAGCGTTATTTCCTCTTTAAATTGATTTTTCATGTTTTGGGATGTTTATTTTGAAAAATATAATAGCTAGAGTAAAAGTGAAATAAGCAAAATTGATCAACACGCAAAGATCTAAAAAAGGCAATAGGGCGGAAATTGTCAGGTCACCCCTTGTGAGAGTTATTTCCCCTTTAAATTGATTTTTCATGTTTTTGGATGTTTATTGACATTATCTTGAAAAGTATAATAGCTAGAGTAAAAGAAGCAAAATTGTCCAGCACGCAAAGATTTACAAAAAAAGTCAATAGGGCCGAAATTGTCTGGTCACCCCTTATGGAAGTTATTCCCCCTTTTAAGTTGATTTTTCATGTTTTTGGATGTTTATTGAAATTTATCTTGAAAAGCATAATAGCTAGAGTAAAATTGAAAGAAGCAAAAATATTCAGCACGCAAAAATCTAGAAAAAGTTAACAAGGCCGAAATTGTCAGGTTCTTGCTTATCGGTGTTATATCCCTTTAATTCATATTTCAGGCTGTTTTTGACAATATCTTGAAATGTATGATAGAGATAGCAAAAGAAGCAAAAATGTTCAGCACACAAAGATCTACAAAAAAGTCAACATGGCCGAAATTGCCGGGTCAACCCTTATGGAAGTTATTTCCCCTTTTTAGTGGATTTCTCTTGTTTTGGACTGTTTTATCTTATTATCCAGTTGACCAATTTTAACCAAACTTGGCATATAGTATTACCATGTGAAGCCGCATAAATTTTGTGAATGACAAGGACCTAGGACCCACAGGGGCCTTGAAAGGTGCCAAAAGGATCGAAATTTGGTACATCTTTTAAAATCTTCTTCTCATGAACCAATGATCAGATGCATGATTAATAAGTGGATATCTACAAAATTTGTGAATGAAAACAAAATTTGTCGATAAACGTTCCAGTAGGGGGCGCTTGAATAACATAGGGTACAGTTGTATACAAATAGCTAAATAACTCAAAACTAATTGGCTTTTTGTATACAAAGATATATATATGAAAAACTTGTGTAACCTTCCCAATACACTTGAACAGATATCAATGACAGCAGTTGATCGTATAGTATTTTTATTCAGCAGAGATGCAGCATTGGTAACAAACAATCACATAGAGAATAGTGGCGTTCTCTATTGATCTCTCTCGTCGGTCTCTCCGTGCTTTTGGAACCTTGATGCTTTTATATGATTTGGAAATTTAACCAACGCAAAACACGAAAGTTCCAGAAGCTTCCTCTCGCATCTGTGCAACATACAATATAAAGAATACTGGCGCTGGTTGGATCAAAATCTGTCAAAACCTAACCTCTAGTAACCCTTTTACACCATCAAATTAGTACAACTTTTAGTACATTATATTATTTAATATTACAATCAAAACTTGTTTACTAAGAGTGGTGATGACAAATGTTGACCCTTTTAACCTTGCAGCTGCAATTGCTGCTCTAATTTGTAAAGGTGTTGACAAGTTGTTTATTCGAAACAGTAATTTAAAAGTAAATGCTGATTTCAATTTGGAATTTGGAATTTCTATATCTAAATAAACTGTCAACATCATTTTATGTAACCGAATTATAACTTAGCTGCCCGTATTTCTAAATATGTACGTGCATGTAAATATCATCCAAGGTACACCAATTTCATCATTGATACAATTTCGGATAAAGTATTATCTCCCGTACCTCATATTGTTAAACTTGTTAGGAATTATCTAAGGATCATTTTGACAAAATTTCAATGTCAAACGTTAAGGTCACACACACGTATGCAAAGAGAAAATATGAGTTTTTTGTCAAATATGTCAAATTTTCGACTTTTTCTCAAGAACCAATGGACTGATTTCAAACAAACTTGAAAGATGTTTCTCAGGTGACCGTGAAGGCCCATTGGGCCTCTTGTTTTTATCGTAATCTAGCAAGTTTACTCACATTGTCGGTTCCGACAAGATAGCGTACACTTCGCGGTATAGAGCGGTATTGATGCCTTAAATATTTTGTCACGAGATCCCCAGTACAGATAATATTGAAATGTTATGATTATTTATTTAATATCTTTTTTGTATTTTTTTTCAGATTTGGGGACGGTGCATTTCATGGTGCGTATAACAATTGTAACAACCTGAATTCTGCTTAACATATTTTTTTAATTCACCTTGAATAAATGAGTCATTGAATTGTTTCAGTTTTGTCGATAAATTATATTTCTACTTCACTTTGCAGAATTGGGGAGTGCCATTGTCCCGACGTTTTCGTGGTCTGAAATTATGGTTTGTTTTAAAGTGGTTTGGTTTAGAAGGACTTCAGCGGCGTATTCAAAAGGTATACTTGTATATGTCTTAATGTGTGATTTGAGCAAATCATGATTTCTCTACTTGATGATCACCAAACATTACTACAATATATAAATACATTTCTTAACTGTTCGTTTGTTCTTAAATTCAGAAATGTCAACAGTTATGGGAAAGTACATTGGAATTGTGAACTGAATTCTAATATCACATCAAACTACACTCGAACGTGTATGCATTTCAAGATTTCTAATTTGCTGTATTTATATTATTTTCCATTTATTTAGCATTCGGAAATGGCGTTCCTCATGGAAAAGTATGTTAAAAATGATGGCCGTTTTGAGGTTGTTCGTTGTGCCATACTTGGTCTTGTTTGTTTTAGACTGAAGGTAGGCTCGTATAGTCATGTATTGTTCTTTGTCAATGTATGCTAATACCAACACAATATCGCACTTTTTATATAGAATAGGATATGATAGGCTAACGACCGAATGTTATTAAGGATTGTTTTTCATTTTTTTGACTTCATTCGAATATAATGGCAATGCATTATGGAAAAAAATTCTGTGCAGCACGAAGTGCTGCACATTGAATTTTTTTCCATAATGCAGCACGAAGTGCTGCACATTGAATTTTTTTTCCATAATGCATTGCCATTATATTCGAATGAAGTCAAAAAAATGAAAAACAATCCTTATACTTATATATATTACCATTTTTCAGTGAAAATGTTGTCTACTGGATACTAAATTCATTCCGGTATACTGAATTTGCGCGGGGGGGGGGGGGGGTGTTTTACGTATGACGTATAGCTCAACAGCTGTTTTGACATGAGAAGTAGTTCCCCTTTTCTGTCCGGAAAACTAAATGGAATTAAGGTTTATTTTTCTTCTTTTTATATCATTTTGAAAGAAAATTTTGATATGGAAAATTTTGAATAAGTGTCAGATTGTTTTTAAGTTATTTTAGAATATTCGTCTGCTTGGTAACCGGAAGGTTAAATGTGTCAGAAGAGAATTGAAATTGCAAATGGCTGCGCCCATGAGTATGCTGAATAATGTATTTACAACGAATTTGCGTTTGAATTCTGATATTATAAATGGGATATACTATAGAAAGATTTAGTGTGACTTACAAGAAGTGAGACAGCTAATATTAATTTATGACAACTGAAAGAAGCCATTTTATTTGACATTTTTTACCAAGCAGCTGGGAACCACAATGACTGATTGGTACGTAACCTACGTAAGCAGGCCCATTTCACACGACCTAATTTCACACGATGCGGGTGACGAATTGTTTCTTATATGAATATCCATTGAAGGCAAACAAATCGACTTGTTTATCAAGAGATGCTTGACAAAGTTTCACTTGGCCTTACTTTCTTTTTTCTGTTGTAACTGTGAAACCAGACGGTGGTCTGTGGTTCTGTTCAATAACATGACCTAGATATATCGCGATATGGGCCTGTAGGCTGTACAATGTGCTACAGATGTAGTCTCGTGTTTCCGATTTCTTTCTGTGATTTTTATTTTTGTTTTGTGATAGGCCTTATGTATGGCTTTTAAGATTAAATATATAAGAAATAAACGTGATTATTCTTTATTTATTCGTTCATGTATTCTTACGCTGAAAAGTAAAGTGGTCAATACTCGGGGCACGTGACTGTATTTACCAGAATATGAAACATTCCACTCTATATACTTGCAATGAAGGGACTTGCAGTCGGTATGTAAATATTTTCAGACAAAGACCTTGACTCGTGTCATTAATGGTATGGCTTCGTTGTAAATAATGTATTTACAACGAATTTGCGTTTGAATTCTGATATTATAAATGGGATATACTATAGAAAGATTTAGTGTGACTTACAAGAAGTGAGACAGCTAATATTAATTTATGACAACTGAAAGAAGCCATTTTATTTGACATTTTTACCAAGCAGCTGGAACCACAATGACTGATTGGTACGTAACCTACGTAAGCAGGCCCATTTCACACGACCTAATTTCACACGATGCGGGTGACGAATTGTTTCTTATATGAATATCCATTGAAGGCAAACAAATCGACTTGTTTATCAAGAGATGCTTGACAAAGTTTCACTTGGCCTTACTTTCTTTTTTCTGTTGTAACTGTGAAACCAGACGGTGGTCTGTGGTTCTGTTCAATAACATGACCTAGATATATCGCGATATGGGCCTGTAGGCTGTACAATGTGCTACAGATGTAGTCTCGTGTTTCCGATTTCTTTCTGTGATTTTTATTTGTTTTGTGATAGGCCTTATGTATGGCTTTTAAGATTAAATATATAAGAAATAAACGTGATATTCTATTCTTTATTGATTCGTTCATGTATTCTTATGCTGAAAAGTAAAGTGGTCAATACTCGGGGCACGTGAATGTATTTACCAGAATATGAAACATTCCACTCTATATACTTGCAATGAAGGGACTTGCAGTCGGTATGTAAATATTTTCAGACAAAGACCTTGACTCGTGTCATTAATGGTGTAGTACAGAGCAACTGTAATAATACCAATTGAAATAACATTCCAGCGTGCATACTAATCGCCAATAGAAATCGTGCTTCTGTTCCGGATTTATTCCTTTTTCTTTCAAAATTGTCTTTCACTATAAAATTTGTCAAATTGGATTGTTGTCATTCTATTCCAGAATTGAACAAAGCCTTATCTCACATGTTCAGACCTGAAAATGCATTGAAAGTTTGATATTCATGACAATATTATTTTTATAAATTTATATGAAAGTGATGGTTATCGCATTTTAAACCAAACCAAAAAATTTGATACACTGAGTGATAAAAACGACAATACCTTTAACACGACAATACCCTTAATACTTGCGACAAAAATTCAAGTAACCGTTTTCAAAAAGATATCAAAAGTCAGTTTTGAAAGTTGTCAGATAATGTCCCATTTACACCACGGACGATAACCTCGTACTTTTTAGACATAGTGTTTCACTGAAAACATCTTAATTTCGATATGTTTTATTAACCTTTTTCCAATATATGCATGTATACACGTATTATCTTTATTTACTATAGGGTGAAAATGAATTAACACTTCAGTTGGTGAGGAATCTAAATGCAACCAGAAAACTTTACATTCAAAGTGTGGCGCTCAGGGGGAAAGTGTATCCGGTTTGCAGTAATGGACCCACAACCGAAACCTGAACATGTAGAATTTGCATTTAAACTCATCGTGGATGAGGCTTCTCGTATTTCATGTTCAGACGTTATCGGAAACAGAGATTTTGTATGAAGTTTGTGAATCAATGCTGAGTCGTCGAAGTTAATAAATGACATTGTCTTAAATGTTAAAAATAATCAATAACTTAAAATCAGTTTCAGAAAATGACATTACAGTGTATGATTCTCTCTCTACCCCCCTTCTTCATGTGTATTGTAACATATATTTTTATTGCTTTAATGTAAATATGGTTTTTGATACAATTGTTCATTAAAATAATCTTAGTTTACATTGTCAATAAACCACCGTACTGAATAAAATTACATATTACATCTTGTAAAAACTGTCCGGCTGTCACTTTCACTTCTAATTGGTTGTATTGCTTCAATTGGGGCCTCCTCGCTGGAATTGTGTTAACTTTATTGGATTTACGGGGTCCGTATTTGTCTAATATTTGTCAGATATGGTTGTCTCCTGGATATCCCGAGGAATAATGCTTTGTTATCTGTGATTTTAGTATCTATCTATCTATCTATCTATCTATCTATCTATCTATCTATCTATCTATCTATGTCTGTCTGTCTAATGAAATTTGAAATTAAACCATTCCCCTTGATTCTTATTTTCGTGGTTTGAATTTTTATCAATTTATAGGACAAAACGTTAAACTAAAATAAAAACACAAAAACGCATAAAATAAAAGTTATGAATTGGTAAAAATATGTCAAAATAAATTACCAATACGAAAGTTTATGTCAATAAGACTTCATCAGGTGAGCTCAAATTTGAGATCAATGTATTGTTATGAAAGAGAAAGTGTTATTATACAAGACCAACTGCTTAATCTAAATTAACATCCGTCTATACTTAATCTACATGTATTGCCGTATCCGTCTAGGATTAACTTCTGTAAATAAATTGCTTATATATATATATATATATATATATATATATATATATATATATATATATATATATATATATATATATATATATACACACACACATATATATATATATATATATATACATATACACAAACACACACACACACACATATATATATATATATCTTTAGAGGAATATAATATGAAATACGATATGTAACTGATCTGTAAATGATTTCAGTTTATTATGGCACACAAGCTTTGATACTCCGTAAGTTTTGTATTGTATTCTGTAGTTTATTTCTAAAGGTTCCTCTGAGATTATCCATGGACTACGGAAATGATTATTCACGCAGCTCGCAAATTGCCTATTTTGTGCACATGCATGCGAATGTGGACGCAATTGTCCTATATTTTCCGTATAATGACATATTTTCTATAACGAACTAGCCTGTTACCGGGGAGTGATATCAATCGAATAATTGTTTTCTAGATATAATCAGAGTGATGAACCTAAAACATTAAATATTTGTGTTTTAAAATTGATCACATAAACGAAGAGATTTGACAAAAATAAATGTAATAGCAACATAGTCGTACTTCATTCTAAACAGCTGTCTTATGTTTAAAACAAGTTTACCCCTCCCGCCCCTTTATTCCCATAACCTATTCTATTCCACTTCCAGACTAACTATTACTACTTTCATAATGTATGAAATTGTAAATTTAAAGTCACATGTCAATATTTTGTGAATCTATAAAATCTTATTGGAGAGGAGAGTTAATAGGTTGTAAAATGTAAAAAATTACTGTCCAATCCGTTTGTTGAATTTTTAAACAATAAAAAATGTTACACTAAAGTAACCCTCATTCAATGACCAAACCTTATCGCGTGTATTTTATAATTCAGGAATGTTTAACTCAATTTGAGAGAATGTATTGCCTTTCTGTTGATCTTCTGAGTTTGGTTTTGAACAGTGTTTTACGCCACACTCAACACTTTTTCATTTATATGGTAGCGGCCAGTTTTCAATGATGGAGGAGAGAACACGGTTAACCGGAAGTAAACTGGCAAACTTTCTTACAAAAATCAGCGGAGCTCGAACCTGCACTGACAAGAAGTGATACTTCATGATTTAAAGCGCGATGCTCTAACCACTCTTGAGTTGTTTCTCGATGTCTGATGTGTCTTTTAAAGTATGTCTATTAGGTCATGTGTATATAAAGTTTAATCTGCAAGAGTGGTTATTCATTGATTCCAAAATTAATTCCACTTGATATTCTTACCTCTCTACCTGGGGGGCCTCTGTGGCCGAGTGGTTATTCCCTCTGTTTATTTTATTTGTTTAGGCCACATAAATTATTTTTCTTCACGTAAGCTTTCCATATTCGTTGCAGGTATAAATATAAATGTAGTTTTCCCTAGATGGTAGTGATTTTTCTCTGTTATATGATCTCAAATCCAATACGTCCGCGGACGCTTAACAGAGAAAAACTTGAAATGACCTACTTTGTTTTCATTTGCAAACTTTGTACATATTTACTTAACAGTCAAGCATACACAATTTGAAAAAAGAAATCCATTTGTTCAGTACTGCATGAGACGACGATATTTATACATTTAGATGTTTTGGTCCTTTTTGGCGTTTTGGTATCCTAGCGGTTCATTCACTGTCCGGATTATAACTAGGCCTAACATTTGCATGATATCTGTGTTGATTTTTGTTTTTCTTAAAATATCGGGGGACGAGTAATTTTTCCATGGGAGTCACTTTTCCACGGAAAGACTAAAGAAAATGTGTATCCAGGTAGAAAAATGACCCGGGTAAGATTTCTATCGTAGAAAAGTGACCACGGATATAATTTCTACGGTGGTTCAATTTTACACGTTACACCGCCAGTGATCTTGCCAGACCTTCTGTTGAAGTCACGTGATCCGAGTACAAACTTTTCTGAAACAACGGAACAGAATGCAATTACTCGGAATTTGTCATTTACTTGTTCCACTTTTTCAATATGACTACAAAAACTAGATCAATTAAAAACTAATAATAATAATAATAAGATATAAGTGGCATTCAGGTCCATTGAGATTGATTCAATTGCACATGTTTCATATATATATATATATATATATATATATATATATATATATATATATTTGTGGTAGAGTAAATAAAATGATGATAATTTCATTTTGTTGTGATTTTATAATTATTTGTATTTCAGCTTTAATGAAAATGAAATAAATATATTTAGTTTTCAGCTTTAAAATAAGAAGGTAAAAGTATACCTTCTGGCTAATTACACAAAAAGGTCATAACCTATAATTAAAATATATCATTGGTTAAAATCAAAATAAACAAGCATCTATTGGTCAAGACAATTGCGCCAAAATAGATTTGAGTCCTCTTGTAAATCAGATTGGACATACACAACCTGCAGGACAGATCTATCTTTTTGACATCGACTGTAAGTTTCTCTTTTCTAACTAATATTATATCTTTAAAGTATAAAATGTAAAATATATAAAAGAAGCTGAATGTAACTAAATAATAATCAGTTTAATATTAACAAGAATGAAAGTTTAAATGTGAATTAAATGAGTGAATGGTGAAATGAATGAGATTTGAATTTTGTTGTTTTAATTATTTTAAGTTCAAATATCTTAATGTATATTATATATGATTGTGCTAAGGCGAAGTGTATTCAGAGTGTAATATTCAAATATATATATTACAGGTCCTGCATAATTATATAAAGGGTTCAAAAATTATCATGAACATCATGCAATGATATGGGAGACCTTATTCCATAAACAGGTGTGCATAATTTATTATTTGTAAAAATAATAATCACTGTCATTGTAAATATTGAAATAATAATAATCTTTAAACGACACAGACAAATATCTATAATTTTGTCTTATAAAGCTTTTTGAGTGAAAGTCGTAAATGAATCAAAGGGACATAACTTGTGTAATTTTTAACGGCAGCAAATTGTTTATTACAATTGGACAACTTTTTGATTGTATTATATAGTAAACAATTTCGTATCTTATATTTATGTTATAATTTATGTTTGATCGTAGTTAGTTTATTTACAGGGTCGAAAATGAACATAAAGGAAAATAAAATTATATCAAATATAACATCATAGTTGGCATATTATTCTACAGTCCAGAACCCAATTTATCGGTGTTGCAAAATACCTGCAAATACACCTGTGACAAAATGGCGCCCACGTTGGGACTGGGAAGTGAGACCAAGAATTGATAAGTGAAGACAGGACTTCGAAATTCAATTGTTGTGTATTCATAGGACCCGTGGAAACCAATTGATATTCGCGTAGTGTCAAACTTGTGTGTTCAACTTGATTCGGGATCGGTAAACGGTTCAACCATTGAACCTTGAACTTTTTGTTTACTTCCGTTCCGGGAATTCGAACATTCGAAGGAATCGGAGAAATTTTACTGACAGTAAATAACTATATTATTTTCAGTTACTTCTTTGTACTGTTCAGTAAGTTAGTGACATACAGTTTTATTTAAATTGATCATTTAATATCATTCACTTAGACTTTTAAAATCATTAACACTGAATGAATGTTGACATTTAAAATTGAGTTGGTCTAACAATTGCTGTTCACTATTTTTGTCCTACATTTTTCTCTCTATCCTACATATAGGTGTGTTGATACAAAACGAGATCTCAAAGGTGGTGTTATAGAAATATTTTATTCATTTTATGTTAGAAATGAGATATCATACATGAAACTGTTGAAAGGTATTGAATATATGATATCAGTTACAAAATTGGGTGCATTACCTGGTATTACATGTTATTGAAATATAGTGGTTGATTATTAAAATAACAAGAGATTGTCAGTTATGTGAAACTATAGACACTTTGAATTTGATTGAGTGTTGTGATAAACTGTGGATGTAAGATTGCATTAACAATTACTAAACTTATAAACTTGTAAATAATAACTTAAAACACAGGTGATAAATAAGAAAATAACATTAACACTTTCTTAACTTCACTTTCCTTATGAATATAATTAAATTCTTATCAGACATCTCTATTTTTTCCATAGAGAATATCAACCCGGTAACAATGTGCACGGGAAGACACCACTGGCGTCCCACAAGTAAAATTAGAGGCATACCAATCAATATTGGAAACTTTAAGTATATTAGAATATTACAAATATATATTGGATATAATTCCGTCAACATTGAGAATAATTGCGAATCACTAATGGCATGGAACAAGGTGTCTTGAAGGAGTCAGCGTCCCTTGTTAGCATGCCACAAACATCGAAAATATTCCATGAAAACCTCTTGAGTTCAGTGAAGAGTCAAGCTCGGCAGCCCAAAGGAAAGTAAACTGACAAACTTGTCAAGAAATCGCCTTTGGACTATATTGATGCTTTCACCGCTCGGTCACGGAAGTTCCAGTATATATTATGTTAATTATTAATGAGTAAAATATAACTCTCACAGGGGCAACACCGCCTTGTCCACATTCACAAAGACTTTAAAGGACACCGATCCCGATGATGGTCTTGAAAATTTTCATTCAGATTTGTATCTTCCTATTGATTTTACTAGATTACATTCAGACATTGAAGCTCGTCTTGTTTGCTTTAAAATGCTCTTTCACCAAAGGTCTTTATATGAACATATATTATCCAGCACAGATTCATGTTTTACAAATGCGGGAACGACATTCATTACAAGTCTATCTGATGCACAGTTGATGACACAGTTCCGTCAACTTTCCTTGTTGCGTAGACATGTTTTCGCTTCTTTTCTTAACATTTATTAACTACTTTTGTATAATTAATAGTTTTTAATAATAGAATGAATTGCATTATATTTACAAATGAATAGCTAAACGATGTATGAGGTATTAATGAACTCTACCATCTTGGAAAGAGTACCATTTATAAACCTGATGAGGTCCAAAAATATCATGATATTGATCATTTGACATTTGAAAAAATTAAATCATTAAAATCAATGTCATTCATTATCACAGTTAACTCAATATTGATTCACAGAGTTCATACAAAGTCTTTGTCTTCAGTAACGCCTGAACATAAAATACGAGATGCCTCATCAACGATGAGTTTAAATGCAAATTCTACATGTTCTGGTTTCGGTTGCGGATCCATTATTGCAAACCGGATACACGATTTCCCCCTGAGTACTGCAGTCTGAATGTAAAGTTTTCTAGTTGCATTTAGATTCTTCTCCAGCTTAAATGTTAGTTCGTTTCCACCCTATAGTATATAATATATGCATATATTGAGAGAGAGAGAGAGGGGGGGGGGGAGAGGGAGAGAGAGAAGAAAACATATCGAAATTAAAATATTGTCAGGGAAACAATACATCTAGAAAGCAAGAAATGTTGTGTCAGTGATCAAACGTGATGGAAACGCAACTATACCTCATGGACAGTTATCTTAGCGGAACATTTAACAAAGTCAATATGTAAAAATAATTATATGTATTTATGATTAAAGTTGAAATAGGTTGATGATTGTGATGATTTCAGTAAGATACGTTTTGTTCATAGCGTTACACAAAAAAGGTTCTAAGTATAGATGCAAAATTACTAACATCAGGATACGATAAACATAATTATACGTATTTGAAATTGTAACACAACTTGTTGGCAAACAACAATGTATACAAGACACAAGCCTACCTTCAGTCTGAAACACACAAGACCGAGTGTGGCACAACGAACAACCTCAAAACGATCATCATTTTTGACATACTTTTCCATGAGTGCTGCCATTTCCGAATGCTATATAAATAGAAAATGTCAAGTAATTAAATTGAATTGAAAATTTGATTTTTTTTTTAAATTTGAAAGTTCAATTTGTGGTATAATAAAACAGTATACATTTTCAATGTGTATTTCCATTTCTGAACTAAAGAGTAAATGAACTAGTAAACGGAATATCAAGAAGTTACATTTTAAAATAATCTTTGGTGATCATCAATTATCTAGATATTCATTGGCTTCCATAATTATACTTTAAGATATCAAATTTACCTTTCGAATACCCCGCTGAAGTCCTTCTAAACCAAAAAACTTTAAAACAAACCATAATTTTAGACCACGAAAACGTCTGGACAATGGCACTCCCCAATCCTGGAAAATGAAATGGAAATATAATCTATAGGTAATAATGAAGAATTTGATGACTCGTGAAAATTAGAAATACATTGTACATTAATTGGAATTTCAAGTACTCAAAATGGATATACTTACCATGAAATTCATCGTTTTCAAGTCTGAAAAATAAACATAAAATACATAACTTTGAAAATTATATTATAACAACTTGATTTATGTACTGGGACACTGTTGCCTATTGTTTAGAACATCGATCTCTAAATCACATACGCTTCCTACTTAGACACTTTACTTACTATAGGCACAGACAGGAAATTAACAACTAGGCTATACGACGAACGCGACAATTTCCGCTTTCCCATCGTAAATTGTCCACATATAAGTACGAAAATCCCCACAATCACGTGCGTACGGCGTTTATATTTCAGAAATGTTTAACATATGAATATTTAAGATACAGAAGTAAACTGCTTACTGACAAATTATGGACACAAAGATACAAAAAACCGCGTTTGATGTCAACCTTCCGGAGATTTTACTTTGGGTATAGTAGTCTTGTTTCCGATTCTATGTTTCACTAAATAAAAGTTGCCTGTTGTTGAGACGTCCGTATCAATTGTGACGAAGATTCGTTCATCACGTATTTCATTTTGGATTTGACTGGATCTACGGTGGGTATGACCCGTCAACATGGGAAGATTACTCCTCCATGTCACCTGATCCCACCTCTTGTTCTCCAGAGGTCCATATTTGTCCATTTTACCAGGTTAATACATATATCCTGGACATCCTGAAGATTAATACTTTGGTCTCTGAGATTTTTATATTATTATGTATATATGAATTATGTATCAAAAACGTAAATAAGCAAAGTCACCTCAAATTTATATCGTCTTACCTCCTTTGGAAGTTTCAAATAGTCCATTTTCAAGGCTGAATGTTTTTGTGTATCTGGCTTTGTCGCGTACCCTTTGAAAAACATAACAACATGACTCATCATGTTTTAGTTTGAAAATTCATTTGAGAGAGAGAGAGAGAGAGAGAGAGAGAGAGAGAGAGAGAGAGAGAGAGAGAGAGAGAGAGAGAGAGAGAGAGAGAGAGAGAGAGAGAGAGAGAGAGAGAGAGAGAGAGAGAGTGAGTGAGAGAGTGAGAGTGAGAGTTGTACGGTGAAACAATTAAAAAGCAAATCTGATCCATTAGTACATCACATCACATGGGAATTTATAGGCCTTTAAAACTGGTTTCAGCGTCACACTTTTACTTATAGATCAATTACAATCTTTGATGTGAAGAGATTCACATACCACATTAAGGCGCAGTCTGTGTGGACTTGGAGCAGCTTGTTAGCATTACAGTTGAAACACGATGCTGACTGAAAGACAGGATTTATTTAGTCATTTAGTCACAGTGCGATGAAATAACCAAGTAAACAATGGTTCAGTGTTTGTGTTGGAGCAATAACATGTTTGAGCTAGTAGTTGAGAAAATGGTCCTTAGGACAACTTGGTGGGAAATAGGTAATTCTTATAATTTCAGAAACTTGAATAAATGTATAATGAACACAGGTGAGAACTCCTGGTGCCAAAATTTCGAATATTATGTCACAGAATTTCTTGTTTTCACAATTAATCTTTAAGTCCTAAGGACCCCATTTCTCAGCCACTGACTCAATTATATTATAGCCATTATATACAGTGCTGGAACCTAAACTGGTCAGATTAGTGAGGTGGTCTTTTAAGTAAGAGTCTGGGCTTATTAGATAATTATCAAGACTCTGAAAAACTGTGGTCTGAAATGCAAGGTGGTCTTTAGACGAGGTTCTTTTTCTGTACTTTTTCTTAATGAATCTTTTCTAATTCTGTGAATTGTGAAGAGTTTTCCTAAGGAATTTTCCTAATTCGACCGATAAGGACTACGGAACCTTAAGATAAAACATATGGGTATTACAATCGTGATCAGTAGCTGTCCGACTTGAAAAAGGATCGTAAGGGCTGATGCACCAATCGCCTTCGTTCTCTTGAATAAAGTAGTGACAAAAACCAGCAAGGTAAGGAAATGATGTTTGAGTACTTGTTAAATTCAAGAAAGTGCAATTTTCCTTGTTTTGTTCACTTTTGGCCACTAAAATAACGGATCGTCGATTTATAAAATCGTCCAAAAGATTTCATATCTTTAACCGGATAATGGACGGCGACAATCAAGTCCGAGGTATGATCAAGTAACAGGAGTGCAATAAGGAGCTCCAATTTTTATGAAAATGTCTAATTGACTTAATATGCGCGATTGGTTTGCAAATATGACTTACCTCTATGCCTGTAAGGTAGTGTTGGTATTCTGGACAAATGAAGGCCGACCCAGCATATGCTGCGTCCACATGTAACCACAAATGTTCACTGTCGCAAACTTGTCCTATCTCTTCCAAGTTGTCAAACGAGCAACATAATGTAGTCCCCAGAGTTGCACAAACCTAGAAAGAAGTTACGTGGCTTAAAGGTATAATTCCACAAACTAATTCTTAATTCGAATAGTGTAATAGTGAATTGCTAAAATGTCTTAGTGCAGTTGTAGGTTTACAATAGTTAAAACGTCGCACTTTGAAAAACAAAGTCTCTCACTTCTGCTCAGCGCAGGTTCGAGCCCCATTGCTACCCAAGCTAATTTTGTGAGAAAGTTTGCAAGTTTACTTGAGGAAGTGGTCTCTGCGTGCATTTTGACTGAGTTCTCTTATATATCATTAAAAAAATTGGCTGTCAAAATTTTAAAAAAATTCTCTTTGTTAAACACTATTCAAAATCAAAACAATAAAATTCGTGGGATGTGATCGACTATAGAGAGGCAGTTTTTAACTTAAAACATCGCGTTGTAAAACACCATGGATACGACCTGAAGCTGAAATACATCAAACAAAGCTGTTATTTATTTCACAACAAACAACAAAGTGGTATTGATTTGAGTGAGGGATGGTTACAGTGGAAACAAAACCGCTGTACCAGCAGAAAATTAAAGTACCCAAACTTTGTTTTATTCTATGGTTGTTTTACTTCCCTAAAAATATTCAAATCATACAAAGAATATATCAGGTTTAGGTGAAGTGCCACATATTTTGACCTATGATATGACTTACGGCACTTAGTGTTATTGGCGTACTTAACCAGCTACTTGCTACTCTGGCTTTAAACGTCAACCGAAAGACCATTGTTTTGAACTTGTCACGTGATTTTCGCTTTTCACGTGGAGTTTGAATTCCGCACTTTAATTGAACTTCCAAACAGTCATAATTACGTAATAATGTTGCCACTCTGTGAATATGACTTAAATCAATCGTCTCTGTAGCTTAAAACGTTTTACCAATGAGCATTATATATTTTAGATACATTGAATTAATGTAAATATTACACTTACGTAAAATGGAATAAGATTATTCTGTCTGTCCATCTGTAATATATTTTGAATTGCAAGATAATATTTGTTTGTTCACTGGAAGTTTTCAGCACAATTAATATAATGGTCGTTAGTGTAGAAGTTTTTTTTATTCATTTATCTGTGTTTAAATGGTTAGCAGACTTAGACATGATTATTTCATAGATACAAAAATTATATCACTTCTTGAACTAATGATAAAGAAGATACATGAAGATAGATATATAAAAAAGATGAATAATGAAATATAGATAGATTTATTTAGAAAATAGAAAAATAAATTTACCTTTATTGCCATTAACAGATCGCTACCTCTCATTGCAAAATTTTCATCAGGCTCAATTTCCCGCATTGTTACCATAGCAAGTTTACAAGCTTTTTTGACTGCAAAATGTGCCTAACAGAATGAAAAACGAGATGTGGATTATGATGTTAATACAAGACAATGTCGTTTTTACAAAATATGTCGTAATAACAAGATAGAACAAGTAGTATAAATTATGGAAAAAGAAAAGTAAACTCTGAAAATTCATTATACAAAAGGTATGTAAACTAATCGAAAATAAATAGCAAGTCAATGACTTACGATACTGGAGGTATACGCAACAAGCCTCGAAGGATGTATGGGATACTCTGTGTCATTGCTTTGCACCAAGTCGAGTATACGGTCTCTAGCAGCAAGCATCGAGTAGAAGATACATTCACTTGATGAAGACTTCAAAATAAATGTAAATCTACATTTTTCCATATTATAATTTGATTGATAGGAATATAAGATTCATTTCTCTATCTATGATAGGGACCAATTCCCGCTACATTTATGTAATCTACTGTACCTGCCCTTCACGAAGTTAAATGATCCTAAATATGACTCTATGTTTGTATAGATGGATGTTTGAGAAACTTGTGAAATTATTTTTAGAATCTTTGTACAAGAGAACGGAGGCGATTGCATCAGCCCTTACGCGCCTTTTTAGGCTAATGGGCCAGTTCTTATTAACTTGAGAAATAAATAATTTGTTTTTGTGACATTTAACCCTGTGAGTTTGAAGTTTTGGTTACAATTACAAAATGAATGGTTTTATAAAAAAACAAATAGTTGAATGGTTCAAAATTGGGAATTTTACACGATGATATCTATGATAGGGACCAATTCTCGCTTCAGTTGTGTAATCTATTGTACCTGCCCTTCACGAAGTTAAATGATCATGAATATGACTCTATGTTTGTATAGATGGATATTTAAGAAACTTCTGAAAGTTATTTTTAGAACCTATACACATTCACAAGAGAACGGAGGCGATTGGTGCATCAGCCCTTACGATACTTTTTAGGCTACAGGACCAATCCTCATTAACTTGAGAAATAACTTGTTTTTGTGACATTTAACGCTGTGAGTTTGAAGTTTTAGTTACATTTACAAAGGGAATGGTTTTATAACGAAACAAATAGTTGAATGGTTCAAAATTGGGAAATTTTTCACGATTTTTGCGATAACGTCACGAGTATGTCAGAAGAAGAACGAGATAGCAAGTGGTTGTCTTATATATCAGCTTCACATGTTTTTCTTAGCAAAGGTCAGTTTTGAAAGGATTACATATTTACAATGAACTACATTTACATTTTCCCTTCAGCTATTACGTTTGCCCATTTCGGTACTGCGATTTCGTAAACCTCTCTTACTGCAATGGTTATAGATCGAAATTTTCGTGTTTAGCCCATCCAACTATTTCTTCCGGTTCACAAGGGATTCGAATGTACCATGTTTCCAGTTACACACACACACACACACACACACACACACACACACACACACACACACACAATATATATATATATATATATATATATATATATATATATATATATATATATAATATATATATATATATTTATATATATCGCTTAACTGAACAGATTTATATATCCATGGGTGTCGGATTCAAACAAATAGATAATTATGAAAAGAATTATATAAATGACACTAAAATCACTAACGACACAAACACAAGAGACCTTAACTGTCACCTGAAAAAAAATTCCTGTCAAGTTTGGTTAAAATTAGTCCACTGGTTCTTGAGAAATCGAAAACGTCTGAAATTTGAATATCGTGTCTGTGAACTTGAATTTTGATCCTATGACCTTGAGATTTTGTCAAAACGATCCTTAGATATTTCCTAGTAACTTTCTCATATACTTTTGTATACAAAAAGTCCATCAGTTTGGAGTTATAACGCCATTTGTATACAATAGTACCTGTGTTATTCAAGCGCCATCTAGTGGACCGTTTATTGACAAAATCCATTTTCAAAACATCAGGGCCCAGGGACATAGACCTATTCTCAGACAAAATGTTTACTCAACTTCAAGATTTTACTCAAATCTTGATAATTTTCTCAAATTGGGTACAATTGTAGACCATAAATAAATTCTTAGACAAATTTTTTTTTTCAAGTGATAAAATACTTACGTACGGTCTGTAGCTGACTTAAGTAATTCTTAACAGCGAAAATGGTCGCCCCCTATATTCGCCTCGGGATAAATAAAAGCTAATGTCGTTGTCATTGTCGCACTAGAGTATTTCGGGACATGTTTAATTCTTTGGCTTTCGGAAATAACGTGTTATTTGAGAGAAATAGGTTTAGGAGACCAACACTTTTTTCTCTGTTGGCTTGTTTTGGCCATGCGACGTTTGTTTACATTAACAATAGGGACAATGTAATATTAGTCCGGTATATGTGTCCCAGTGTATGTCTCGAGTCATTTATCTTATACAAATTTACTTGTACCTTGAACATCGTGTATTATTTACATTATACACATTATATGTATAAAATACTGACTTTGGTCATGTATTGGCATCTTTTACTAGACAATTTTAATGTTTTTAAAAAAGTATATATATATATATATATATATATATATATATATATATATATATATATATTCCCCTTTTTATATATATATATATTATATATATATATATTCCCCTTTTTATGCCACAAAACGTGCTGCCTATTTGATTTTTAACGGGTTTTATTACTCTTGGTTGGTTATTAAATAATTGATCATTGATTATGGTCACAATAATGTTCAAACATTGAAGTTAAGTGACTCGGGACATAAATTGGGACATATGTCCTGGACAAGATTTACACTGCCCCTTGACAATCTTACCTCAGTTGAGAAAATTATAAAGTCGTTTTATGGTCTGCGAGTATTCACTTTTTACTTAGATGAGTAAATTCTTAACATTTGAGAATAAAATTTGTCTCAGAATTTTCCTTGTTTAAGGTCTTGGGCTCAGAAATCCAATTAAAGGGGAGACAACTCCGATAACCATTGACCTGACAATTTCTGCCTTGTTAACTTTTTTGTAGATCTTTGCGTCCTGAATATTTTTGCTTCTTTTACTTTTACTCTAGCTATTATACTTTTCAAGATAATGTAAAAAAAACACCCCAAAACATGAAAAACCCCTTAAAATTCGAAATAACTCACCTATGGGGTGATCTGACAATTTCGACTCTATTGACTTTACTTTTACTCTAGCTATTATACTTTCTAAGATAATGTTAAAAACATCCAAAACATAAAAAAATCCACTTAAAAGGAAATAACTCCCATAATGGGAGACCGGACAATTTCGGCCTTTTTGTAGATCTTTGCGTGCTGAGTATTTTTGCTTCATTTACTTTTACTCTAGCTATTATACTTTTCAAGATAATGTGAAAATACATCCAAAAAACATGAAGAATCAACTTAAAAGGGGAAATGTTAACCTTTGGCTCAGGTGACCTAGACAAATTTTTTCGGAAGTGTACCCGTCCCTTTAACACGACGAAATAATTAAAAAATAAAACATACACATATACACAATCACACAAATACACTTTTTATAACGATTTTGATACCTACATTTTATACCTAGCATGTAGCATCTTTATTCGTATTCCGGTTGTGTGTGGGTATGGTTATGTTATTCATATAATTTTAGTATCAATTATTTCTATGAAATTTGAAGATAGTTTTGTCCGTGAGTCATTTCAGTGTTATATATATATATATATATAAACTTATATAATATATATATATATAGATATATATATAGCAATTTGATATTTTGATGGAGTGGTCACCATATATATATATATTTATATATATATATATATATATATAACCTTTTCTGTTATACCACTCTCAAGCGGTTGTACAAAGTGCGCTTCATTAAACGTATACAAATAACCAACAGGGTCCAGTAAATATCATTGGCCGAGCCCGCACTACTACTGTATTGAAATGTTTTGTACACGACGTTGCATCAGACCAGTTGTCGGCAGACAAAAATGGCGATTAAAGTAATTGGAGGTAAAGTGTCCAACAGTGCCGGTTTTCCTACTTTTGAGCTATTGATGTAATCTGGAGGTAGAAACGAGGTACAGGTTTGACGCGATCATGAGAGTTCTAGTCCGGTAGTGTCTAAATGTATTGTAAGCTAATAATCCATACTACTATGTAATTATGTTCCCAGTTATGGTCGAAACAGATTCAACAAGTCGTGTAAGTTGATTATCATGTTTATCTAACTCTCGTCTGTAAACCTCGTTTTCTTTTCAAATTTTGAAAATTAACTAACTCGAGTTTGATAAAAATGATAATCAACTAACACTCGTTGTGGAATCTCTCTCTCCAACTTTAGGAGAAGTAAAATGGATTCTGACTCGTTCTAATGTTCTTTTACGTGAGACATTACCGTTTTCAAAATTGTGATATTTCGATGCGATAAAATATCAGATGAAATTGCATTTACTATGAGGATCAAAAGAATATATACAAATAGAGACATCTGAAATATCCAGAGGTAAGATCAGGAGTCACGAAGCAGTGAGAGGTACGTCGACTGGGCACATCCAAAATTTATATGGAGAGCTACCAGTTTATATGGAGAGCTATAAGTTTGACATACTTTAAAAATCAGCTTATTTTACACAATAATTGTTTGATTCAAAACTAGGACAAGATAATAGTAAAATGACAACTAAGAGATAAATATGCGGCGTTTCAGAAAATGATAAAACAATCTTGGAGAAAAATAACCTATGGAAACACTCTTACCTGAATTACACCACCTCCATCTCGACTCTGGAAAAGGAAATCCTTTGGCAAACCTATCATTTGACCTAAAATGAGAATGATTCAATCACATACGTTGAATTGCAATCAAGCATAATTTATTAATAATATAGTGTGGTAAAATTGTAGAAAATCAAAAATAAATAAATAAATGAATAAATAAATAAATAAATAAATAAATAAATAAATAATAATAATAATAATAATAATAATAATAAAGCTAGCCACCACCATATAACTGAAAATTGTTGAGTGTGGCGTAAAACACTATTCAAAATTGACATTTAAATCAATACTTTATACAAATTTGACTTATCTCCTTATGGCACGACAAAATCACATTAATGAGTTAAACCTAGTTTTTTTAGTTAGACCTAGTTTTTGTCCAGTTAAACCTAGTCTTTCTAAGTTAAACCTAGTTTTTCTCCAGTTATTCCTATTTTTTCTCGTAACCGAAATTAGCTGGAGAAAAACTAGGTTAAACTGAGAAAAACTAGATTTAACTGGGCCAATGTCTCATTAATGTTATTTTAGCACAGTTAAACCTAGTTCTTCTACAATTAAACTAGATTTTTGTGATTTTTTGTGATAGTTTTTCTCCAGCTAATGTGGGTTACTGAAAAAAATCTAGGTTTAACTTGAGAAAAACTAGGTTTAACTGAGAAAATTCAGGTTTAACTGATAAAGCACGCCGTAATTACAATAATGAGTCAATCCTAGTTTTTCTCGAGATGCACCTATTTTTTCTTGGATAAACCTATATTTTCTCCAGTTAAAATGGGTTATGAGTTAAACCAAGTTTTTCTCCAGATAATCCTAGTTTTTATCGCAACCCACATTAACGGATGGAAACTAGATTTAAATGAGAAAAAAATAAGATTAACAGCACCAAAAGCATACTAATACTCATTACTGTGATTGTGGCGCAGTTAAATCTAGATTTTCTCTATTAAACTAGTCTAGGTTTTTCATGAGAAAAACTAGGTTTAACTCATTTTTGTGATTTTGGCGTAGTTAAACGTAGCTTTTCTCCAGTTAATGTGGGTTACTGAGAAAAACTAGGTTTAACTGGAGAAAATCTGGGTTTAACTGAGAAAAACTAGCCTTAACTCATTAATGTGATTCTGGCGTGCAGTATCTCCTATCATCACCACATGACCGTTACTTGAATCTTTATCCCAGTGTTTTTTTATTATTGGCTACTAGTGTATTGTATATCCTCTAAAATAACCTCTATGATATAACGGCCATGTAGATAAATTTTATATCAGCTAGACTTTGGGGAATTGTACCATCCAGTACAGCACTTTAATATAATAAAACTGTTTTCATGAACCGCCGCCAGGGTACAATTTATTTGCACGACATCCTGCTGACAGACGACGATGAAAGGTATAATACCTCCTAGCATGATATATCCAGTCATGATTAAGACAATAGTTATATGTTAGTTAAACTTCTTATGTGTAGTGCGTACATTTATCTCGGAAAAGCCTGACTTCAACAACTATATCTCTATATGAATAAATATCTTACTTTGTCATATTGACGAATTACAAATTAATGTCCTAAATCATAATACTTTTTGCACTGTCATATACCGATTGGGAATGAAATAAATTACTTCAATTTTCGGACAAATATGCATCTTTGTAGAAATAATAAGGTAAAAAGTAAAACGATTGAACGATTGATAATAAAGTTTAAACTATTTTACAACGATTGACAAACAAGTTATGTCAACTTATATTAACGTCTTTTGTTGGCCCTGATGTTGGCGTGCGGGGTCCTTACTGTGGGGGGAAACTGGAGTACCCGGAGAAAACCCACAACAACCATAACATCTCGTATAGACCCTACTCCCCGGTCCAATCCCAGGATCAAACCCGGGTCGCATTAGTTAGAAGTGAGTGCGCTAACCATTGCGCTATTTGGACACTCTTTTTGATTAATTAAAGCTATCATTTTCCATATAACACAAACATGCACACTGTCTTCACCTAGAACTACCGTACTCACGTAGTACTGAGGCGCACGAAACGTAAAACACTTCAATTGCATTCAGTTTCCATAAACAAGAGTTCAATGACTTCAAATTGTTTATCGATATCGGTATATCACATTTGTAATAATTCAAATACTTAAAAACTTCAGTTGCATTTAGGTCATTAAACTGTATATTGGTACATCGCATTTATAGTAATTCACAAACTTTTAATTTAGGTGAGCGTCAGCCATCGTGGAAGAAATACACCAAAACTACAAGAAGCCTTAACAACACATTTACTTACATTTAATGTAAATTGTACGAAGATCACAGTGGGCACTAAACAAAAATAAACAAATTTATGTGAAATTGAGAAAATAAAAAATGACTAACACATATTTGAGTCCCCAAGGGTATACATTTACCTAGTGCCTGGTATTTCGGTACCAGCTGATAATCTTATCCTTAAGTAATATTTCGCACTGATAGCACCATTTAAAATTCTAAATTCTTCTAAAGCTAAAATTGCTATCTTGTTACAGTGGTTACTCTTAGACGGATTTTGGCTATACACGTTTAGATTTATTATTTGACCTTGTGTGATACCACTTCATCTTTAGAAAGTCTGTTAAAAATTGGAGCTCAACCGATGAAGTCTAATTGACAGAAACGATCGTCTTGGGCATTATAACTTTGGTATTATGTTTATAATACATATAAACTGTGTATTAACATCATTCCAGGGCGCTGCGTTTCTTAAGCTTGACAGAAATGTTTTAAAATTTAAACAATATCACTTGAATTCCTGAACAACCAGTCTACATGTATTAGAAGAGAAAATTATGTGAAATTCAAAAACAAAGTCACAATGCTTCATTAAAGTAATGTGTTTATGTGTTTTTCTAAAGAAAAATATCAGTGATTAGATTTGTAAATTCGTGTTTAATAAGCAAAGTAAATCATTCAAAAAGATTACAAAACCTACGGGAGCACACAGGAAATTGCTCGTGGACATGTGGTGACAACTGTAAAGAAAGTGTTTGACAGCTCGGTTTTATAGACAGATAGTCAGAGCGTATATTGCTAATGTCAATATAATGTAATAATGCTGAAAGTTTCTAAAAGCATGCATAGAAAACCTTACATGTGCGATCACATTATCCAAATTTATGAATACCGAACTTACGACTGATGTTTAAAACGGAGGAGCCGAACAACACCTTACCGGAAATTACTACGAATGTTGAAGTAGATGCGAAACTAAAACATATTTAATTTAGATGGTGGTTTAATACTTCTGTAAAGCACCCCTTCCTTGCCCTGTGCTATCTGTTTCTGTAAAGTATTAAAACTTTAGGTCAATGTATTTCAGGTTTTTTTTCGTCCTTTCGTCACGACTTATCGCGTAGTAATATTGTCAATTGTAATAAGGAAAAGACGAAAGTTGATGCAGATAAAATAGTGGGACCGTAAATTATATACAACCGTAAATTATATACAGTTGTTACGACCAGTTGTGTACAGATCAAACGAATGACCAGAGTTGGATATTTTTGCATTTTCTTTAAATACAAACACGTAATCGAAAATCGGAATTCTAATACGTGTGGCTGGATAACACATCGATATAATTTATTAGTTTTCTTAAACATCTGTAATTCATATTAAGCTGTACATTGAACTCCGAAAAATGATATTAAAATCTAATTTATTGTGTAATTAGAATAATTTTTAAATTTCTATGAGCTTGGTTTATTGTCTTTTTTTATTGTGGACCCGCAGGTCATGTTAATCCTGTTCAACAATGTCTATGTTGCATATTAAGGGAGTTCTAAATATTGCAGTTCAATATCAAGATGGCGTCGATGCCCCCCTTAACTTAAGTCAATTATCATCTCGTTCTCTCTCGATTTTCACACACACACACACGCACGCACACACACAAACACAGACAGACAGACAGACAGACACACACACACACACACACACACACACACAAACAAACACACACACACACACACACAGACACACAGACACACACAGACACACACACACAGACACACAGACACACACAGACACACACACACACAGACACAGACACACACATATATATATATATATATATATATATATATATATATATATATATATAATATGCATCCCTGAAATAATCTTTGTACATACCAACCCAATCCAGAGTGAGCTCTTCTACTTCTATTCCAGTTGGAGATAGATTCTGCAAAACAATCACGGGAATCATTTTACCATGTAATGTAAGCATTTGTTGTGCATAAGTAGGTCATTAGTCCCTGACTTTTAGTTTTGTTTTTTCAAATTTCGGTATAATGTATATTATACATGTTTTTCGTTAAGCACAATAAATCGTTTCTATGGACATTTCACTTACTCTATTGACACCAACGAAATTGATCAACCAAACTATTCAACAAACGTGCTGATTTTTGCTTTCCAAATTTAACAGACAGAAGTAATATTATAATATCTCCTCTTTTATGGCGTTTGTATCAAATATAAACCAAACAAATATGGCGATTTTGTATATGTGATACAGATGGATGTGAGATAGATATGAATTCCAAATCGATATCAGGGAGTGTGATAACTATAATCCAAATTTCTCGCATCAGACCGAGGCTTATGTTATATCAGTCATTTAAAAATACACTAAACTGTCGTCTGGTAGTGACAGCGTACTTAAGTTTCTCACAAAAACAGGATTATGATACTGTTCTATCTCATAAAGACAGAAAATACAATGGTAGGGAAATGTATAAACTGATGATTAACAAACGATTTTCGATGAAATGAAAAACACCATAGGAAATAGTTGTTTTGAGTTAGCCAGTACATTAAATGGTGCAATTAGAACATATTCTTGTTTTATCTATTAATACTTCTTGACGATACTATTGAGTACATGATAAAAAGTTCATAATAGTCTTTATACCTCCCACGTGTCAGAGCTTGGTAAACATATTGCAATTTCATATACAGAAGCAATTACTTACTGGTATGTTTCTGACTCCGAGATAAGAGAAACCGTGTTAAAAAGCAGCATTTCGCACTGTCCATTTAATTATTTCTATTGCAATTTTATATGATACTATTCTGCCATAAGCTTCACCACACAAACTATTCGTATCTGATATTATATATATATATATAATACGAACATTATCAGTTCTCACCAGTTAAGCTCCAATTCTAAATATAGTTTATTTCCCAAGAATAATTACCACCTTCGAAGATGATTTTCCAAACCCCCATGACTCTTTCAGTTTATCAATATTTCAAGATTGCTTTGTGGACTTCCCGATTTCTAACATTTACTTCTTTATAATCTATGGTGTGCTCTTCACTTACCCAGTTTATGCAGTTAATAGCAAACGCTGATGCAATGGTATCCCCAACCAGTGACGCCATTGAATTTCCTTGAATATAATAGGCGTGGAAATTGGGATGCTGGTGACATATAATCTGAAAACAAAAAAAAACGTAATATTATTTCGCTTTTCTATTAGATAAAATATTATAGCAATGACATGGTAATTGACGAAGTCGACGCATAGTCAACAATTTGTTTCCATTTTTGTTAAGTGCCTGAACTTTATCTAATTTACCCAAGCCTCTCTATCACCATCACCATCACCCTCAGTACTAAGTCATTTAGCACCTGAATAGAAATATCAGTTTTTTTAAACAACGATTTATATAATAATATGATTATACATATTATATATTTTGCCATGGAATTGTAAGATAAGTGTAAGGGTATTAATCAGAAACAAGTTTAAATTAAATTTTATTGACAATTCCGGTGACAAAAACTGCTAATTAGAGTATTTATCAAGATTATACCACCGGTTATTTAATGGGACAAAAGTTGGTAAGGAGAATGAAATGAATTAAAGAAATCTGATTGTTTTTCTTAAGTAATAAAAAGATTGATTTACACTAGAAAACAAATGTTGTCTGGTTGACAAAGAATCGATTGTTCAGAGATGATCGCGGTATTCATATGACTTATGATAACTATATTTCGGCAGTAAGTTTTCACAAGAATAAATGTCGGGCACGTGGTACAAAACATACTTTTATTAATTCTGCGATAGAATAGGAAAGATGTGTGTCAGTAAAGTGTCATTTTATTTTTCCTATCTCAATAAAAAAGCGCTCCCAGCATTTTGATTCACCATGCGTATTAGATGTGTCGGAAAAAAGAATATAATATATATTTTTTCATTTCCTCTAATTCAATAACGTGCAGATGTATATGATGAATGTCCATACAAACACATTTCTGGGACAACAGTGCGATTCACCGATTTCCAACTGGAAATATTTATTAACCCATTGATCCCTTAAGACACATTTGGACTGATCTAAATCATTGAATTATAGAAGAGTCCATTATTTTTCAAGGGTTGTTGAGTTATAATTTACTTGTCGGCTGAAATTCATTTTCAAAGCACATATTTCACATAAATCTCAATCGTGGCGCACCTTTTACAACATATTATATTGTTTACATTGATAAATACTACGTGACTGGTTCGTTTTAAATAACATCCTTTTACACCCGATATAAGGAAGAGAAAAATTATAAAATGACGATAATCCGTGACATCTGCGATTTAGATATTTTGTCATTGATACAGACCCTTTTGTGTTTAGATACAATGTATGTAATTCTGTAGCCATTTCTTTGCTAATTTTCACTCCTATTTATTACAAATAAGTCGCAAGTATAATCTGTTTGATCTAATGATAAAATCTGTAAAATAATGTCGTCAGTGGTCTTTAAGCAAAGGAAAATGTAGTTATACAGATATACATGAATTTTGAAAATACAGATATAGTTAGTTATACTAAAGGGCATCAATATAAAACATGGAGAAAGCATATTTCTTATTTAAAATATTTCAAACGAATTTACGAATGTTACGTTTCATTTAGCATTTTGTCATTCAAATCAGTCGACAAAATACATATAGTGATGAAACACGTTCTTTGGCATGTTGTATTGTAAAATGTATTCAAATTGTTATCGCATACATTACAAAAAGTGTCACTTTAATGGAGAAATGCCAAGTAGCCTGTCGTGATAGAGGCCGATAATTTGATAAAGTACATTTAGACGTATCTATACTATTTAAACGAATTATCCCATGTGAAGATTTGGAAGTATTTACTGGTAATAATTTGTTTCCGAGGGCATACCCCTGCGATAATTCTTTGAACGTCAGGAAATTATGAAGTATGAAATTAGAGGTGCAATCATTGTATTTATGGTCGTTACGAAATTGACTCTGAACGGTGATGACAAATATTGAACTTGTTTTCACTTTCAAATGCATGTACCTATCACAGGGAATGCGATGTCTTTACATCTGAGAGAGAGAGAGAGAGAGAGAGAGAGAGAGAGAGAGAGAGAGAGAGAGAGAGAGAGAGAGAGAGAGAGAGAGAGAGAGAGAGAGAGAGAGAGAGAGAGTTAAGATACATGTAACAATCGCAGGGTTAGTTCACGGTGGCCTGGAATATTTCTTTAGAATAAGTTAAAATAGATGATAAATCATTGATGGTTATGTACACAACATCAAGATTATTTGGGATTTAAGGCACAAAAACTTAATGAAATGCATCTTCTGGTGTAAAACTAATTCTTATCTAAATGTTAAATTTCTCTTCCTTTTGTTTACTTGATTTTCGGAATATAATCCAGTACCACCCCATGTATACATGTACAAAATGAATAGGAGGCCAGGTATATATCATGAATGAACCAGCAAATCACTCTTAGCTTTTAATGACCCTATATCCGGAAGTTGATAAAGGAGATTACCCTATGACATTTATGCCCAAACTGAATAGCAAAGATATATAGATTTTAGATTTGACACGGGTATATATTCACATTTTAGTGGTGATAGAAAGTAAACTGTAAATTGTAAGCTCACAAAACTCACACACACACACACACACACACACACACACACACACACACACACACACACACACACACACACACACACACACACACACACACACATATATATTATATATATATATATATATCTTCTCAATCTTTAAAACCGCTATATAACTGAAACGTTTTTGAATATGGCGTAAAACACTATTAAAAAACTCACACTATAAATATTTTTTTTCGTCTGAGAATAGGTACCGTACCAGTATACAGTTCTATAAGTTCTTCTATTTTACCACTGGTATATACTCACTTAATACACTCAGTTAATTTCTTCTTTATCTAAATATCATAAACATAATACCAAAGTTACAATGCTCAAGATGATATCGTTTCTGTCAATCAAACTTCATCAGTTGAGCTCCAATTTGAAATGTATGTGATTTTTCTAAAGGTAAAGTGGTATCATACAAGGCCAAATAATACCTCTAAAAGTATAGCCGAAATCCGTGTAAGAGTAACCACTGTAAAAAAAATCCCTATCATAGCTAAAATGATTCAATATTAGAAACTTAAAAGGGCATTAGTTGTGTTTACCAAAATGAAATATTTTTATTTTATTAGTTTACTACTTGAACGTGATGTAAAATAAATAAAAAAAATAACAGCTATACACATGCATACAAATTCTTAATATTCCTATTATTTTGCGAAAATAAAGTCAGGGCCACTGTTATATTCATATACAAATAGTTATGTTATGTTAATCGATTGAAAGTGTAAAATTGCCAAACCTGGGTTTCGCAAGCAATTTTCCTAAAATACATAGGAATTCAAGAATGTTTATGCCTGTGTATATCTCTTTTTTGTTGTTGTTGTTGCTGTATAGAAATATAAGTAGTAAAAAGGTTGTTTTTTTTAAAAGCACAGCTAATGCCAGTTTAATTTTTCTACAATACTAACACAAATTTCTTAAAATATTTTTAAAAAATCATTTACATACCCCGGGTACTAACTCCGTTTCAACATCATGTAAAATTTCCTCCAGTTTTGTACCTTTTAAGGGGACCTCTTTTGAGTATTTATCAAATAAAAATCCTGGCGAAACCTTCGGCCATACGTCTCGTTGATGCAGACCATTTGCACAGCGAAGTATCGATGATGCCAACTGCTGTAAACATTGTTCAATGTTTTCTACATCCATTCTGAAATCAAATCACTTAAATTGTTTAACCTCTTGCTTAGAAAGGTAAAATGCATTCACGTAATATATTACGATAATAATACATTCACAACCAATTAAATACGCACTCAATATAAATGCCATGGTTTTGTGGTAATGATTTAATATAAGTATACCTGTAACATAAAAAACTTGAACATGAATAAGTCAGAAGAAATTTCAATATGTAATGTAATGTGGCCGTTTGATAAGACAAGAATCGATTGGAAATGTGACTTACTCAATGATTATCCTATAAAGTATATCTTATGTTTATTATGTTTGATATTCAGAATATACTTACACCATTTCCAATTCTTTTACGATATCTCCGGAAACAAGAAAATAACTGCTTTGTGATAACTTATACCTTATTTTGTGATCAACTTTGTATATTTCAAATTCATAAAACGGAATCTACTTACTCTGTGGTCTGTGAAAGTTGTGCAGACACTTAAGGCTTTCCCAGTAAAATTCCAGGTGCTGCGAGAAAATATGCATATGACGTTAATATTTAAATACAATAATCTTTATGCAAAAGAAATGAAGCGTTTAAATGTAACAGTCATACGAAATTCGTCAGTTAAATACGACTGGAGGTGTAAAGGTAAAATAAACGCATTGCTGACAAAATGAAAAAAACAAAATTATTCGAATACAAAATCATAATAAGTAAACATAAACATACTGTTAAATTCACTTCAGAGGTAAACAAGTGTAACGTGCCGAGCGCATCACATCAGATTGTCAACCACCAAAATGCTGACCGCGCTCGCCGTTGCTTAACTTCAGTACATGGATATAAACGCTAACCGCCCGGCCACACAAGCTACCTGATGGACTAGACAGTATTTGCCTATATCCATGACTGTTACACTACCCCCTCCGCCGACAAGCTTCGTCCCGAAGCTTCATGGGTTCAACCTGTAATCCACAGCTTACACTATGCCCTTCAGCTGTATCTCCTAGCTATAGGCTCTCTAGCTGCCACCAAATATAACGATCCGAGCGCATCACATCAGATCGTCACCACCCAAATGCTGACCGCGCTCGCCGTTGCTTAACTTCAGTACATGGATATAAACGCTAACCGTCCAGCCACAAAAGCTGGCTGATGGATTAGACAGTTAATCTGACAATATCCATGATAGTTACATAAGTATGTAAACCACTATGTTTGTGTTATTGATATAAAAAAATATCAGATACCAAAGTATAAATCAATAGAATGTCCAGGGTATAGATACAAATCCGGTAAAAATGAACAAACAAGGACCTCTGGAAACCAAGAGGTGGGATCAGGTGCCATGGAGGAGTCACCATCCCCTTCGACACCCGCCGTGAGTCCACAGTCAAGTTCAATGAAATATGTGAGGAGTGTATCCTCGTCCTGGTACAGACGTCTCAACAACCGCCAACGAAAAGGCAACTCAACATTTCACTTAGTAAAACAGGGTAGTCGCAAACAAAACTATTATACCGACAGTAAAATTTGCGGAACGTTGGCATTAAACGCGGTTTTCGATATCCCTGTGTCAATAATTTGTCAGTGAGTAGTTTACCTCTGTATATGAAATCTTCATATGTTGTACACGCCCTGGCATATCGGATCATATGTGAAATATAAACTCCATATGCGGTTGACTGAGAAATATTACTACTTAAATGTGGAAAATTGTCATTATTAATTGACAGAACGTCGTCGATATATCTAAATGTCAAATTAAAGGACACCCCTAACTTTTTCTTCTTTTGATTCAGCAGTTTCTGAATGAAGTCTGCTTTGTATGAATAAAGGAACAGGTCGGCCAAGTAAGGGGCACAATCGGTTCCCATAGGAATGCCGAAAGACCACGTCTCCGAACATTACAAATATATTGTTTATTAGAAATTTCAGCACATTTTTTATATCACCTTCAGTGTATGTATGTGTAGAATCAAAGTAGAATAAGTATCCTGATAGCCAATCACTAGATATTTAAATTTTTGGGTTCCACTTTTAGTGAAAAAAGTTGTCTATGATGCTAAAAAGTCTCTCTTTTAATTTTTTATGTGGAATAGTTGTGTAAAGAGTAGAGAATTCACAAGTATTGATGCTGTGAATTCGAGAACAATTGTGTGCCTTCAAATTTTCAAAAAGCTGTTTAGAATTTATCCACATCTGATTCACACCGCTTCTAGAATAAGCAACTGTACAGTATTGTTGAAGTTTTTCCTTAACGGCTGTCAATATCTTGGTAAGGAGTAAAGATAAAGGTTGGGTAGAATTTTTGCTGGATCCTGCTAGTTATCTTTGCTTATATGGGGTTTTATGAAGTTTAGGTATCCAATATAAATGTGGTAGCTCGAAATCGGTATCCGTTGTAGGTATATCAAATGAGTGTAATACGGACACGTGATTTTGAAGGAACTCGTCCTTTGAAAGTGGGCTACGTGTGTATGTAGGATTTCCAGATTCGTATTAAACCCAAGTTCTTCTAATAAACAATATAATGTGCCTTACAAATAAAAACGATATTATTTGAGGCTTTGTCTGCTAGTACCAATACATTTTGGTCATGCTTTTGCCCCTCAGTACCTTATATTTGTTCCAATGTTTCACTTCATGTCTTTACTGCTATATAACTTGTACATGTGCATTTATAATGAGGCTCAAATACATTCTCAAACAACTAAATTTATATGACATTTTAAGCTTTCCTTTTTTCCCCTGAAATTATTTGTATGTCTTTTTCATTGACTCAAGTTCAGATAAGAGATAATTCAATCATACCGACTTGGTCTTCTCTGTAACAATATCAATATTTGTTTACACCGGAAACACATTGACTCGAATTTTGCAAAACGAAAATTTCTCTGATTTGTGTAAATAACATTAAAACAATACTGAGAAGAATAATGCCTAAACGTGATAATTACTTACTTTAGTGTTAACTCATTAATTATTACACAACATGTGTAGATTTAATTTTACACTGGTGTGTTGTGTCCAACTAAAGGTAGGACAGATGCAATATTTTTATCCCTCAAAGGTAAAACAATTTACTAAATGCTTCAGATTCTGGAAATGTTTTGTGGTTTTTTTAAAAACATAAAATTTTCTTTTTAGCTCATCTGACCCAAAGGGTCATGTGAGCTTATGCCATCACTTGGCGTCCGTCGTCCGTCGTCCTAGGTCCTGCATCCGTCTGTCGTATTTTTTTAAAAAATATCTTCTCCTCTGAAACCACCATGTCATATGGAACCAAACTAGGACACACACATCCTTAGGGTATCTTAATTTAAAATTGTGTCCGGTATGCTTGTCGATTATCTAACATGGCCGCCATGGCTATAAATAGAACATTGGGGTAAAACTGCGGTTTTTGTCAAATAGCTCAAAAACAACACAAAACGTGCCAAAACTAATTCACCAGAAATGATTGGCAAGACAAGACATACCTACCCTGAAAATTTCTTATTAGTAGAATGCTCCAATTTTGAGTTATGGCCACTGAAATAATAATTATTAATGATTTTCGGATTTTTTTCACTATTTTCGTCCGGATGGATTGGAACCATACTTCACACAAATGATCCTCACATGCCCTAAATGTGCCTTTTGGGGTACTAAAGCCTGTCTGACTTACTTTCTGGAAACTAGGTCAAAGTTACAGAAATTACCATCTAAGCTATACAAATTTTATGAACTAGATCTAAACGTAGATGTTCGAAGTTATTGACGGAAAACGATGTTTTTTTTTTGTTATTTGCACTTTCTCTGAAGAAGGTAGTTGACTACGAAACCGTATTAGGACCACATATAAGCAGGATGCTCCATTATTTCTTTATGTAATGCGTACCGTTACATATTCTTTTTTTTATAGGAATGCCTAAGATTTAAGTCACACAAAGTTGGAAAAGCCAAGAATTAAGTTGGAAAAGCCAACTTTAAAGTTGGAAATTCCAAGGAAAAGTTGGGAAAGCCAACTTTAAAGATGCATATTCCAAGAAAAAAGATGGAAAAGCTTTGAAGTTGGCTTTTCCATTTTTTTCAGAGTGCACATTCTTTTTTTATAATACACTGTCTATAATGACTTAATGTACATATAAAATGATAGTTAACGACTTATTTTACTTCTGCTGCAATTTCATGTAAATCCTCCACATCATAATAAGCGGTATGCGCGCGACCGGTGTTGGGAGATAAAGTCACTGGTCTTACGGACTAGACATTATATCGAGGTCCCGATAAAGGCATGGGTTTACAGATAGTACATTATATCGAGCTCCCAATAAAGGCACGGGTTTATGGACTTGCTCCTCAGAAAGTGAGGATTCAAATACATGCTACCATCCTCATCCAAGCGACCCGTGACTTTGACTGCTTATACCGATCGCTTAAGGAAAACACAATCACTACCATTTTAAAGTCATCGATATGACGAGATACCGGTGATAGAACTCCGAGCCTTTCGCTTGCCAGTTGAACGCTTTAATACTACACAATCGTAAGGGGTCAGTGTTACATATAGGAAGGACAAAATACCAAAGTGTTAACCATTAAAAGTGCAGAAAGCAAAATGAAAAAAAACCGGTAAATGTAAAAATTATCAGAACTTGTCGATATAACTGTGATCGTTTTACTGCACAAAATAGTGACATAAAAAACACTTTTTGTCTACATGTTGATATAATTTGGTCACATTATGTCGATATAATCCATATCAACATATTGACATGTTGGGGAAAAATATGAGGCTATGTCGACATAATTTATGTGAATATGTCGTCAAAATTAAGTCATTTTGTCAATATAACGCAATTAGTTATCACATCATGTCGACATAACTAATCAGATTATCTCAGCTTGTCGATGGCAGCTTTATGCCATCGTAGTACAAGTGCTTATTACCTATATATGTCGGTGTTGAGCACCGTTGACACTACAGATTGTGTTCACCTAATGTTTTATGATTATGTATGGAAATCTTAATCTAAATTTGTTATTATTTTGCTTATTATAGTCGGTCCCACACCACGGCGATTGTAGATTTTGCAATATATCTAAAAAATCACAAATACCTTAGGTGTCTTTCGTTAAATAATGTTCATGCAGTCACATATGTGTGTTGTATTATGGGGCTTCTGCGTCACTTCTCATTCCATGGTCTATTTATACCACTAAATCTCTATATTCTAGTGGATTGAATCGTACCTGGGAAATCACCTAATACCTGGGTGGCAATCGACCGCGACGTTCGGTGAATTCCGAGAAACGACAGCCCCATTCACTTCCGAGAAATTGCAAAACGTTCGGGGGTATTATATTGGCATAATAATAAAAATTGAGATGATATAAGAAATACTATGAGTAATTAAAAACATGAACTTCTTCAGCGGCGTGAAAAATTTATATAATACAGGTAAATGGGGATACAAGAAAATAACCGAAACTCTCTGGGATTACGCGAGGGGCGCGTCGACGGAAGAGCAGACGAAAGAGACCGTCAGACGGAAGTTACGCAGTACGTTGAAGGAAGAACTCGGCGAAGCTTCTACCGCCGATTAATTAAATCTCGATATAAAAAAATCCTACAGACGGATATTCCTAAAGGTGTTGCCAAGATCGAAGAAAAACGAAGACAAAGCCAATATCTGGATTTTGGCGACAGCTTTAAACATTTTTATAGGAGTTATAAGAAAGATGTCAGCCGTCACATACGTCGAGCACATCTCAGAGCATTATTAGAGTATTTTAAAGACGATTTTTTCTCTAAAATTTCTAAAGAATTAAAAAAAAGGTCTCGTAAAAATCCAAATTCAAGTCGAACAGCGCTTCAAGCGAGATAATTTAAACTCCAGCTCGCAACTCATAACGCAACTCCATAAAACTCGACAATATCCGATTTTAAGAGAAAACGAAATCGAAGACGTGTTTCAACGCATGATCGAAGAGTTAATAGATTCGCTCGAAAAAACCGTTCAAGCGGGGTCGGGATGGGTCATCGATGACGAGCAAATGATTTATTTAAACTTTACCAAGTATAATCCACCTTTAGGATCCTCCTATTTAAGTTACCCAAGCAGATTGCGGATAAGAAGGCTGTTATAAATGTTCAAAACAAGGATCAGAGAGATGATTTATGTATAGCATATTATTAGCGTGTTTACATCACGATGATATTAAAGATAATCATAAAAGAACCTCAAAACTATATACCGTTTATCGATAGACACGATTTCGATTGCATTGATTATCCGACTCCGTTAAAGCAAATACCCAAATTCGAAAATCGCAACGGACTCGCCGTTAACGTTCTCGGGTGGACGGAGAGTAGAGGTTTCTTCCCTTATTACATATCGGAAAATTTTCGTGATAAAAAATTAATTTATTGTTATTAGAAGGTCCAGAAAACAAGTGGCATTACTCTTGGATTAAAAACACATCCAGATTGTTGTCTTCCCAATCAAAACACAAAGAGAAATCATATCCATGTCTTCGTTGCCTTAAAATACTATCGAGCGAGGATGTTTATAAAAAGCACGTGGTCGATTGTAGCGGCATTAACAATCCACCCATGAAACCCGTCATGCCCGAGGAGGGTAAAAACCTTCTCAAGTTTAAGAATTACGGCAATAAACAACCCGTGCATGCCACAATCTATGCGGATTTCGAGTATATTATTTCACCCATCAATGAAGAGGCCGGCGATAAAACGACGAAAACATCGCGTCACCACCCTTCGGGATACTTTTATGTAGTCGTTTGGAGAACGGGGAAGGGTATCGATGAGATCGAAGAGCCTCAACTCTATCGCGGGGAGAATGCCGTGAAACATCTTCTAGAAAGTTTACAACGAGAAGAACAAAAGATTAACGGTTCTAAGAAAAAAGAGCTGTGTATGACCGACGAGGACAAGGAAAACTTTGAGGAGTCTAAGCGATGTAAAGGATTTGCGGAGATGAATTTTCGGGGATGTCCGCAAGTGGTTTTCTTTATGGATTCAGAGAAGGAAACTTTTAAAGGAACAGGCTCAAAAAAATTACCCAGTTTGACGTGTTTGGAACGTGATATCGATCGCATATCGTCTTTGATGGAGGAAAAAGATGAATATGAATTATCCGATTTTAGAATGGGTATCGCGATCGTCACGATGCCATAAAAACCGAGATCGACGAAAATCATGGAAAAAATCAAGGACGAGAAATTCGATCATCATCAAAGTCAGAGATCATTGTCACATTTCTGGTAAATTTCGAGGTGCGGGCTCATAATAAGTGTAATAGATTATTGAGAAGGGCAAAAACACATACCCCATCATCTTTCATAATCTTCGTGGCTACGATTCCCATTTTAATATTATCGGAAATGGAAGTGGAAGAACCGGTCAATTGCATTCCGATGAATCACGAAGGAAAAGTTTATCAGTTTCTCTGTCGGATCCTTGAGATTTATCGACAGTTTCCAATTCTTATATCGTGCGGTCTTGAGACGTTAGCTAAAAATCTAAACGATTACCCCCATCACGAGATCTATATTCGATGATGCCTCGCTTTTAACGAGAAAGGGTGTCTATCCCTACGAATATATGAATTATTTCGATAGGTTTAATGAAAACCACTCTACCACCGAGGGAAGATTTTTACAGTATGTTATCGGATACTCACATTTCCCCAAAAAGAGTACGACCAGGCTCCAAACCGTTTTGGCGTAAATACGGATGCAAGGATATGGGAGATTATCACGATTTGTATTTAAGATCGGACCACTGGCTTATTAGCCGACGTGTTTGAAGAGTTTCGCAACATTTCTTTAAAACACTACGCATTAGATCCGTGTCATTATTACACGGCTCCGGGGTTGGCTTGGGATGCGGCGTTGCTCACCTCCAAAATTGAATTAGAGTTGCTCACCGATTACGACATGCATTTATTTATCGAAAAGGGAATCAGAGGCGGGATCACGTACGTTCCACAACGTTATTCTAAAGCGAACAATACATATTTAGACGATTATGATCCCGATCTGTCCTCTAAGTACATCATGTATCTAGATGCTAACGCCCTCTACAGCGAAGCCATGACTCATCCCTTACCCTGTAGAAACTTTGAATGGATCGACGGAGTACCAGATCATCCCCCCGAGGGAAAGGGATACATCCTCGAAGTCGATCTAGAGTATCCGAAAGAATTGCACGACGCGCACAACAATTATCCGCTCGCTCCGGAAACGTTAAAGGTCGATGCGAACGATCTGTCCTAGTATCAGAGAAGACTGATGAAAGAGTACGAGATGCGCGACGCGGGGCCCCCAAAGCTCGTGCCCAATCTACGAGATAAAAAGGAATACGTCGTGCACTATCAGACGTTAAAACTCTATCTGGAGCTGGGAATGAAACTGACCAAAGTGCATAGAACTTTACAATTTGACGAAGAGACGTGGCTCGCGAGCTACGTCCATAAAAACACTTGATTGCGTCAACGGGCCAAAAACGACTTTGAAAAGGATTTCTTTAAAGTCATGAACAACGCCGTGTTCGGGAAGACCATGGAAAAATAAACGGAATAGAACCGAGTTAAAAATAGTGGGCGCAAAAGGACGGAGATAGAAAAATGCAAAAAATTACCGCTTCGCCCTCCTACGACGAGGGTTGACTAAGATTAACGACAACATGGCCTTTCTTCACTTTAAGCCGACGAGCGTTTAAAATTAGACAAACCCATTTACTGCGGCATGGCGATCTTGGATTTATCGAAAAGACACATGTAGGGTGGTATTATAATCATCTAAAAGCGAAATACGGAGACAAATGTAATCTACTTTATACCGATACGGACTCTCTGTTAGTCGAAATTCAAACGGAGGGACGTCTATCAGGACATGCTCAAAGATCAAGACGAATATGATTTTTCCAATTACGAGGTCTTCCACGGAAAACAAAGATAAAAATAAAAGGCGATCGGTAAATTTAAAAGACGAATGCGGAGGGAAACTCATCAAAGAATTCGTTGGATTAAGGCCTAAAATGTACGCCATGTTAATGAGAGACGATAGCATTTCCAAACGAGCGAAAGGCGTGAAACGATGCGTCTTGAAAAACAAGATAGACTTTAACGATTATAAGGAGGCTCTCTTTCACGACGCCAGGATATCGCGCGAGATGCACAGTCTATAGGAGTTATAAGAAAGATGTCAGCCGTCACATACGTCGAGCACATCTCAGAGCATTATTAGAGTATTTTAAAGACAATTTTTTCTCTGAAATTTCTAAAGAATTAAAAAAAGGTCTCGTAAAAATCCAAATTCAAGTCGAACAGCGCTTCAAGCGAGATAATTTAAACTCCAGCTCGCAACTCATAACGCAACTCCATAAAACTCGACAATATCCGATTTTAAGAGAAAACGAAATCGAAGACGTGTTTCAACGCATGATCGAAGAGTTAATAGATTCGCTCGAAAAAACCCGTTCAAGCGGGGTCGGGATGGGTCATCGATGACGCGCAAATGATTTATTTAAACTTTACCAAGTATAATCCACCTTTAGGATCCTCCTATTTAAGTTACCCAAGCAGATTGCGGATAAGAAGGCTGTTATAAATGTTCAAAACAAGGATCAGAGATGATTTATGTATAGCATATTAGCGTGTTTACATCACGATGATATTAAAGATAATCATAAAAGACCTCAAAACTATATACCGTTTATCGATAGACACGATTTCGATTGCATTGATTATCCGACTCCGTTAAAGCAAATACCCAAATTCGAAAATCGCAACGGACTCGCCGTTAACGTTCTCGGGTGGACGGTGAGTAGAGGTTTCTTCCCTTATTACATATCGGAAAATTTTCGCGATAAAAAATTAATTTATTGTTATTAGAAGGTCCAGAAAACAAGTGGCATTACTCTTGGATTAAAAACACATCCAGATTGTTGTCTTCCCCAATCAAAACACACAAAGAGAAATCATATCCATGTCTTTCGTTGCCTTAAAATACTATCGAGCGAGGATGTTTATAAAAAGCACGTGGTCGATTGTAGCGGCATTACAATCCACCCATGAAACCCGTCATGCCCGAGGAGGGTAAAAACCTTCTCAAGTTTAAGAATTACGGCAATAAACAACCCGTGCATGCCACAATCTATGCGGATTTCGAGTATATTATTTCACCCATCAATGAAGAGGCCGGCGATATAAAACGACGAAAACATCGCGTCACCACCCTTCGGGATACTTTTTTGTAGTCGTTTGGGAGAACGGGGAAGGTATCGATAAGATCGAAGAGCCTCAACTCTATCGCGGGGAGAATGCCGTGAAACATCTTCTAGAAAGTTTACAACGAGAAGAACAAAAGATTAACGGTTCTAAGAAAAAAGAGCTGTGTATGACCGACGAGGACAAGGAAAACTTTGAGGAGTCTAAGCGATGTTGGATTTGCGGAGATGAATTTTCGGGGGGATGTCCGCAAGTGGTTTTCTTTATGGATTCAGAGAAGGAAACTTTTAAAGGAACAGGAAAAATTACCCAGTTTGACGTGTTTGGAACGTGATATCGATCGCATATCGTCTTTGATGGAGGAAAAATATGAATATGAATTATCCGATTTAGAATGGTATCGCGATCGTCACGATGCCATAAAAACCGAGATCGACGAAATCATGGAAAAAATCAAGGACGAGAAATTCGATCTCATCAAAGTCAGAGATCATTGTCACATTTCTGGTAAATTTCGAGGTGCGGCTCATAATAAGTGTAATAGATTATTGAGAAGGGCAAAACACATACCCATCATCTTTCATAATCTTCGTGGCTACGATTCCCATTTAATATTATCGGAAATGGAAGTGGAAGAACCGGTCAATTGCATTCCGATGAATCACGAAAAGTTTATCAGTTTCTCTGTCGGATCCTTGAGATTTATCGACAGTTTCCAATTCTTATCGTGCGGTCTAGAGACGTTAGCTAAAAATCTAAACGATTACCCCATCACGAAATCTATATTCGATGATGCCTCGCTTTTAACGAGAAAGGGTGTCTATCCCTACGAATATATGAATTCTTTCGATAGGTTTAATGAAACCACTCTACCACCGAGGGAAGATTTTTACAGTATGTTATCGGATACTCACATTTCCCAAAAAGAGTACGACCAGGCTCAAACCGTTTGGCGTAAATACGGATGCAAGGATATGGGAGATTATCACGATTTGTATTTAAGATCGGACACTGGCTTATTAGCCGACGTGTTTGAAGAGTTTCGCAACATTTCTTTAAAACACTACGCATTAGATCCGTGTCATTATTACACGGCTCCGGGGTTGGCTTGGGATGCGGCGTTGCTCACCTCCAAAATTGAATTAGAGTTGCTCACCGATTACGACATGCATTTATTTATCGAAAAGGGAATCAGCAGCCCTTTTCACAAAAAATCTTAAGATTATTCTTAAGATAAAATCTTACGAGTATCGTAAGATAAATCTTAAGTTATTTTCATAAAAGCTATCGTAAGATTTAATTTTCTCTTAAGATTTAATCGTAAGATTAAAGTAAGCATAGCAACGACGTTTCACTTTCGATTCGCATGCGCATACAATATTTCCGGTAAGGCGTCACATGTATTTTAGTTGATGTATTTGCACTGTATATAATCCAGAAAAAATTTTTTTTGGTGTAAATGAAATTCAATCAAGTTTTTTGAATAATGATTAAATAAAGTTTCACAAAGCTCTACTTATATTTTTACTCCAGCCTTTTGAAATTACACAATACTAGCGTATTTGTTTGTGTTTTACATGTATTATGTTATCTAGATCTATACGGCTGCAGTAAATTATATGTTTATAGGCTATGTTTTTGTGTATTAACATTTTAAATTCTATTTGTAATTTAAATGTGTGTGTTGAGTAGGCTTCACGTTTGCGTTTTAGATATTCATACTGCCAGGTGTTTCATTTTTTTAAATTCATAAATTTTAAATTTATCATTGAACTTTACCCAATTTAAAATTGTTTACAATATAAACAGTACTTCCACCATGAAATACCTAGTAGTAAATTATTTATACGATATGTGTGTTTATATTTTTAGAATCTAATTGTATTTCATAAAAATTTGTTTTTTTACATTTATTTTAGATATCCATTTAGATACACGATTATACTAAAATTGTTATAGAATACAAGCCTTAGTGAGGATGTTTTAGGTTTAAAATTTTTGAATAAATTGTGAAGCAATATTTCATTTGAGACTATGGGTCACGCACCTTTGAAAAAAAATAAAGCTGGAAATTCGTAAGTTTCCAGACTCGATCTAACGACAAGTTCGGTGTCCCATTGTTAATCTCAAAGGGTTATTTTTCACAGCAAACGGTCATATAGGGTATCCTTCCCTGGAGATGGTGTAGTTTTACAAGTTTTGAAGTTTTTAGACACTAAATTATGACATGTTTGTCCTTCAAAGTATCACATCGCATTAGCGGATATAGAAAATTTGTAAAAGTGGTGCCGATGGTGACATGGGATTATTACTTTTTAAAAAATGTCGTGTACAACTTTTATAATCATGTATATCTCACCAGAGCTAAACCGAGTATTTAAAGGGGCATAAGTCTTGATATTGTTTGCTGAACGGAGCGAGTCGGGAAAATTCTGTGTTTTTTTTAGGAATCTAGAGAAATTGAAGGTTTTACACCTATTTTGTCAACTATAGGGATCGCATTTCGTAAGGGGATCGGGGTTTACGCTTCCAGAAAAAAAAAGAAATTTAAAGTCCATAGACGCCTTTTTCTACATTCAGACGCGACTGGCCTTTGCCTGATAATCCGCTAATAAATCAAATTGATTATCGTTCTCAAAAGAAGATAACTGATTCAGCAAAAAAGTGCAATGTTAAATGTATATTAAAATCGGAGCAGAAATTCGACCAAGTAGTCTCAAGGATTTTTTTAATTTTTAACTAAGCTTTGAGAGCCCTACCGTCCCTCTAAATCCGCCGATGCAATTTAAATATTTCCTGGTAATGATGATGATAGATCTAGTAAACTCGACTTCATTTGAAAACACCCCTTATCAGCTTGGATCGACCTGTTTTACATGACGTCAGAGTGCGTGACTTTTAGAACGCTTAGGATTTGGTACAGATGTAAACAATAGTGGCAGGGCTAGCAAATTTTAATTTTCTTGACTAAATCTATCATTGTAGATCTATTTAAAGGATTACAAAAGGTATGCATATGTTATCATATCATGACAACGATATAGGCCTAGATTTCTATTCTAGATCTAAACCATTTCTATTTTTTCTGATTCACGGATTATGTGACGAGGACAGTACAATATGTAGCCTAGATCTTTTGTAGTTTCAAACACAAAGTAATCGATCTAGTCCTAGATTTATTAACCTACTAAATACAAAATGCCCTCAGGATATGGGGAGGAATTGCATGATATTTTCTGTGTGGCCTTTCAATTGTCTGCTAAGTTCACGATGCAGTGCCTCGGAAAAACCTAACGGCACCTGGTCAATATTTAGTGACTCGTCGATCTATCTATACTCACATTTTATTGTCAAAAATACGTTCTCTGCGAATAGCTATTCTGTTAATCATATCAAACAACATATCAGATCATCTTTTTTTTCTATGGAGACAGATAAAATCTTAAGAGTAAAAATTTCTCTTAAGTGTGGGTGATAGCTCTCTTAAAGTTACGACAAATTTTTATCTTAAGATTCACTTAAGTTTTTTCATGAAAACCATAACAATCTTAATTTTACTCTTAAGAGTAAAAGTTATCTTAAGATTTTTTTGTGAAAAGGGCTGCAGAGGCGGGATCACGTACGTTCCACAACGTTATTCTAAAGCGAACAATACATATTTAGACGATTATGATCCCGATCTGTCCTCTAAGTACATCATGTATCTAGATGCTAACGCCCTCTACAGCGAGAAGCCCATGACTCATCCCTTACCCTGTAGAAACTTTGAATGGATCGACGGAGTACCAGATCATCCCCCGAGGGAAAGGGATACATTCCTCGAAGTCGATCTAGAGTATCCGAAAGAATTGCACGACGCGCACAACAATTATCCGCTCGCTCCGGAAACGTTAAAGGTCGATGCGAACGATCTGTCCTAGTATCAGAGAAGACTGATGAAAGAGTACCAGATGCGCGACGCGGGGCCCCCAAAGCTCGTGCCCAATCTACGAGATAAAAAGGAATACGTCGTGCACTATCAGACGTTTAAAACTCTATCTGGAGCTGGGAATGAAACTGACCAAAGTGCATAGAACTTTACAATTTGACGAAGAGACGTGGCTCGCGAGCTACGTCCATAAAAAACACTCGATTGCGTCAACGGGCCAAAAACGACTTTGAAAAGGATTTCTTTAAACTCATGAACAAACGCCGTGTTCGGGAAGACCATGGAATAATAAACGGAATAGAACCGAGTTAAAAATAGTGGGCGCAAAGGACGGAGATAGAAAAATTCAAAAAATTACCGCTTCGCCCTCCTACGACGGGTTGACTAAGATTAACGACAACATGGCCTTTCTTCACTTTAAGCCGACGAGCGTTTAAATTAGACAAACCCATTTACTGCGGCATGGCGATCTTGGATTTATCGAAAAGACACATGTACGGGTGGTATTATAATCATCTAAAAGCGAAATACGGAGACAAATGTAATCTACTTTATACCGATACGGACTCTCTGTTAGTCGAAATTCAAACGGAGGACGTCTATCAGGACATGCTCAAAGATCAAGACGAATATGATTTTTCCTTCAATTACGAGGTCTTCCACGGAAACAAAGATAAAAATAAAAAGGCGATCGGTAAATTTAAAGACGAATGCGGAGGGAAACTCATCAAAGAATTCGTTGGATTAAGGCCTAAAATGTACGCCATGTTAATGAGAGACGATAGCATTTCCAAACGAGCGAAAGGCGTGAAACGATGCGTCTTGAAAAAACAAGATAGACTTTAACGATTATAAGGAGGCTCTCTTTCACGACGCCAGGATATCGCGCGAGATGCACAGTCTACGTTCGTTTAACAAAAATCATGTACGGGATCAAACAAGATAAGACGGCGTTAGATTCCCTGGATACGAAAGTCTACATTCGGGAGGATCGCATGCACACGTAATGCATTGAAATAAACAATTTTATTATCTATACAGATAATAAAATTAATCTACCACCATCAACTCTTCTCGAACGAAATTTCTCTGAGGGAGCGGGTTCTTTTAGGTAATAGACGTCTATACCCTGCATTCTAAACTGACGATCGATGTGTCGTGTTTGTCCACGCTCCAAATGGGATCGGTCGCTCTATGCTTTCCACCTTCCAACTCGCCGGGTTGATAGAGATATCTAACTTTATTAAATGGGCCCACCGGTGATCGAACTTCGGTGGAAGGCATTATCGCATTATCACATTCTTTTTTTAATAAGAGAGAAAATTATTTATAACATTTCATGAGCGGTGGGTTTTGGAGGTTGAATTACTTTGGGTTCTGGTGAAATTACTTGGGGTTGAATTACTTTGGGTTCTGGTGGAATTACTTTTGGTTCTGTTTTTATGTAGACCAGAAATCCAACAACCGCGAGTCCACCCGCTAGCCATTTCCAGCTATCGTTACTAATAGCATTGCCATCGTTGCTATTAACATAGCTATTAGCATTGCTATCGTTGCTATTAGCATTGCTATTCCATCTACGTTTGGCTCCCTTCTTCCCCGCTTCCTGACGTTTTGGATTCTTCTTCTTTATTTCCATCTTCACTATTAATTCCCCCGGATTCATCGTGTTTTTCTATAACGTCAGATTTTTTAAATCCGACAATGTGACGGCTAGACGTGGCGGCTATACTGAGAGGTGCTAAATACGCACCTTATTTGTAATATAAACTACAACACACTTCGCCGATGGCTGCGTCCAAGAAGGGGTCTTCGTTCAAATCCTCGATCAGTTTGGGTTCGTCTTTGATGTCGAAAAAATATTTAAATCCTTGCGAATACAGACAGATGACGGAATTTGCTATCGATTTGGCCATGCGCATGTTGAGTCGAGCGTGTAACAGACGACTCAGGGTTTCGACCTCCTTGTCGTTCATCTTTTCCAATTCGGAAGGCGTCACGTCTTTTCCTAGAAAATGACGCGCACGTCCGGAACCGACGATGGTCGATAATCTGTCTTTGGGAAATATATCTTTGTCGGGTACATCGTTCGCTAATACATCGTCTACATTCATGTTTTTTAATAGAGATACTTTTTTTATAAAGGCTGCAACATTTTTCTTAGCCCTTTTCCGTTAGGCGATAACCTTCTAAGCGTAAAATGTATAATATCACGAACAATATTGGCAAAATCAGTAAAAGGATAAACCATAACAACACGAACAGTAATATCTCGGTATGGCGTTTCATATTTTAATTTAAACAATCTATATTTATCGTGAAGTGGATTTGTTTACGAGGTCTAGGAGCTGCTAGCGTAAATCCTCCGTCTCTTTGTCCGACTCCTTTTTTTCGACCTTGTGGGTAGAATAGAGTTTGTCTTTCATCTCGCGATACTTGGTCAACTCGTGGGATACGGTGGCAAATTCTTCGTCCGAGATCTTTCCGTCCTCGAGCGCTCGACTCACCAGATCCGATATCGAATTAAGTTTTACTCTCCGCGAGTTTTGGTGATCTTGAGGTGTTTTTCCGATTTTCCGATTTTTTCAGCAGTAATCGTCTTATCCCTTTCAGGGCCAACCCCAGCGAACCCGCGACCAGAGCTATAATTTGGAGAGGTAGTCCTGCGATGGGAACGAGAAATCCGAGTCCCCCGACGGCGATGCCTCCCGAGATGAGGGCCGCGTCGACGCCGTCTGCGGTGTTCACCGTTCGTTTATACTTTTTATGCATGCTCTTCCGCGTTTCGATCTCTCGACGAAACGTCTGTTCGATCTCTCCGATTCGTTTTAAACGATATTGTTGCGGATCGCTTTCTAACGTCGGATATAATTCGTTTTTACTCATCTCTTTTTTTATACGCGAGAAATTTTTTTATATGTCTACTACGACGACGCCGTTGACGGTTCCCGATTTCGACCCTTTATTCACTCCAAAATTTTAGAACGTCGCCCGATGTCACCCGTAACGGAGGATTCAACGTTACGACGTCGCCGGTTTTTCGTTGAAAGGTTTTGTGTTCGACGTCGTTCAAGATTAACGTCACGTTTAATTCCCCCAAGAGTCCGAGACGAAAGACGTGACCGTCGAATAACATCTTCACGCCCAGCGGCGGTTTGAGTCTTCCGTTTTTGTTCACGTCGAATTGGAACGTGTTCATGATGCGACGGTTTTTGGTCAACATGTTGACCTCCTCTTTAACGTCTTCCAAGAGTTCTTCCCTTTCTAAGTCGTCGTAATAAAATCCCGATCTAGACATCCTTTTTTATTATTTAGAACTAATTTTCTTAAACTCTAAGAGCACGTGAACGGGGTGCCCGTGATTGTCGACGGGGTTTCCGTTCTCGTCTTTTAGGTCTATCGTTAATTCCGTGATGCGATCGCGTTTCAACTTTAAGAAACTGGGACGTTCGACGTTTTCGGTATACAACTCGGAAAATTTCACGTTTGGGGCAACGACACAGGGATTTGACGACGTCGTTCGGTTGCCGTCTTTGAACGTGTCTCCCTCGGCAAGTTCTTCGAGATGAACGTTAAGTAGTTCCACCGGTTGCAGGTTTATGCTATTTGTCGGGTAGATGGTCCCGACGAGAGAAACGTTTTCACCGATTCCGAGAATCTTGGTGAGTTCCGGCGGAATATCCAGCAAAATAGGCTGGTTTTTACCATCGAGTCTTACTCTCATCGTATTTTTGCTCAATACTACTTTCTCGAAATATTTAACGAGAATTCGCTGTATATCTTTGAACGTGTACGATCCGGCGTGCACGGTATGGACTCTCTTCTTATCTGGAACCAACTTTTCTCTGCCGGAAGGAGACCTCTTCCTCACCAAATTGGCGTATTCTATCTCAACATCTTTCTTTATGTTGTACAGACCGTTCCAAAAATGGACGGATTTTACTCCCACGCGCCACTCGCCGTTCGAGTTGTCGATGTATCGAGATAGTTTCACGGGTTTACCGATTTTCGTCACGAGATGAAACATGTTTTTTTATAACAATTTTATTTTTTAAATAAAAGATGAATGCATACGAATACAGGAAGGATTTGGATTTGTCGTCTTTCGACGTCTACGTCAATACGACTAAAAAGTTTCGCGCGTCGTTCGAAAATATTTTCGTCAAGTATAATAACCCGAACGTCTTCGAAGACGGAACTTCCAAATACTACACCATGTTACACCGGTGGTATCAACATTCCGTAACCGGAGGGTTCTGGCAGAACCAGTTAAATTTCGCGATGTGGTGTGCCACGACCGGATGCGGTGTGACGTTGGGAATGGGAAACGACAAACTGTCGAAATCGTTCTTTCAATTTCACGTTTACTATCAAATCAGAAGGATCTAGAAGGAAATCGCCGTCCCCTTGCCCAGCGATTCCAATTTCGATAACTTCACGAACACCGTAGACGTTTCGGCGTACGAACGAATCTGTCGCGAATTTGGAGTGTCTGTCCATACGGACTGGAAAATCAAGGGAACCATCTTCGGAAAGTATAACACGAAGTGGTCCACGTTCATCGCGAACCGCTAGGAGGGATTCACGCTTCCGGGTCTGGCCAGATTGGACGCGTCCGTTCGCGTCTTCGCCTGGGCCGTCTTGGGCGCCCAGGGTCAAACGATGGCCTCGATCGTGGACGCCGGCGCCACCTCGCTCGACGCGCAGAAACAATTTTTAGTCAACGTCGAGGATGCGATCAACAGACCGCTCGATTTACCCGCCGACATTTCTCGCTACGAAGATTGTCTAAGATATGCAAATTCCAAACTCGATTTCGTCATCCATCCGGGGCTTTACATGCTACCCAAGCAACATGGAGCTGAAAATCGGTGCCAACATCGCCAATTATAATAACGAAATCTTGATCGCGCCCGAAAAGACAAAACCGGGGACGAACGTCGACCTTAACGCGAAAACGTTCATCAAACCATCACCTCCTAAACAGATCAAACCATCACCACCTCCTAAACAGATCAAACCATCACCACCTCCTATACAGATCAAACCATCACCGCTTAAACAACTGCAAAAACAGGACGATCACGAAAGTCAAAAGACTGCCGTTTTCGCTCTATCGTTATTTTCTTTTCTTCTCTTCGTCGAGTTTTGTTAACAACCAACCGACGACGACCATGCCCAACACCCACAGATGTTCATCCAACCAAACGGCGGTTTTGCCGAGCGTCGACAAGATCCAGGAAAGGATGGTGCCCAATATACCCGGTAACGCTTCGCCGAATTTGGTGGCCAATCTCGCGAGCAGTTTTCCGACCGCGTCTAGCTGTTTCTTGAACCATTCCTGTAATCCACCCTCTTTGTTTGGTGGTGGAGTAGGTGATGGCGGTTTAATCGGTGTAACGTCTGGTATCAACAATTCGACCAAAAACGCGACAGTCACTCCAATGGCGGTCAAGACGCTAAAAATGGTGATTCCCTGTTCTTTGAACAGATCAGCGATTCTTTCTCTCAAAGGGAGATTGCCGTCGAGTAGCCTCTTGATCGACTCTTTTATAGTAGTCAATTGCGATCGCAATTGACCCTTGAGAATAGCGATACACTCGTTAATCCCCTCGAGTTCACCGCGCGCTTTCGTTATTTCTCTCTCGAGCCATTCTTTTTCATCCGGATTGTTTTCGAGTCTTTCGGTCCATTCCGATATCAATCGTTCGCGTTCCACTCTTTTGCCTTCTTGACCGCGTAATTCACCACTAATGGTTCGTAAAACTTTTATCCAATCCCCGCAATTCTCGTACAGATAGCAGTTCCGCGCCTCCCTCTTCCTCCACTTTATTGGCGAGGTCTTGTATACTATCCGATACTTCTGATACTCCATCGTCTAATCGTTTTACTCGCGTTTCGTCGCTGTTAAAAATATCCATTTCTATTTCTTCTACAGTAGTAATTTTACTATCTACATTTTTTGCCTCTTTTATTCCCGGAAGTTGATCGTATAAACCCAAGTCTCTAACAAATTGCACGCCACCCTTATCTTGTAACGTTCTTGCTGCTAGAAATTCCCTAGGATTACGTTTATCGTTTAATAAAATCCACTTACCCTTCTTCTTACTATATGCATATAAATTATCTTTTTCATCGGATACAGGTTCTAACCTTTTAGCACTACCCCCCGTTTTTTCTATCCATTCGTCCACGAGTCTACCGGTTCTTAAACGTTCTCGTTGGTCTCCTTGAGGATCGAGGGGAGGATCTGGTAAATTATCAACATCCAGCACGGGTGGTTCCGTATTATCCACAAGCGGGGTTTCATCGTTGTCGTTTAACGATGTTTCTTGAACATCATCATCATCGTCGTACGTCGGATTATCGAAATCGTGAATATCGGCCATTTTTAAAACGATTTAAATTTTTTTATTGCATAATTAAAAAGATGATAAATTACGGACACATTCTCAACCCCGATAGAAAATTGCGCACTCCCTTCGGTGTGAAGGCATTCGCGAAAGGGTGACCGTTTCCCATAATCCCTCGAGTATCATGGGAAACGAAACGTTAACGGTTCGTTTCCCCAATTTGAGTGAAAACGACGTCATCGTTCCCAGAAGTGTGAGACTATGTTTCGATATGGAAGTCGCCGTAGAGGGTGGCGATCTCGCTAAAACGAGGGTTTATAATAATTTGGGGCGTAACATCGTCAAAAAAATCGAAGTGAAAATTTTCGGGAAATAACCTCCAAACCATCGACGATGCCGATAAATTTTTAGTCTATAACGATCTTTGGAAACTAGAACGACATAACATGGTCTATCAGAGAATACAGAGTGACGATCTAAAAAAAATAAGGGCAAAACCCTTCACCTATACAATGCCGCTCAACAGTGGTGAATACTACGAAATTGCCGAGGCGTTCCGTAATCGTTTTTGTATTCCCTTGGATTTCGAAATCTTGGCAACGAGCGAACCCTTTTATCAAGAGGGGTTGCAAGTTAGATTAGAATACATGTTAACGTTTAACGATGCCGAACACGTCGTCTGGTTTGGACCAGACGATGCCGACAAGAAGGTGAGTTATAAGGCCACCAACATCACTTTGGAATTCGAAAAAATTACCTATGACAAGCTCGCTCGCAGCGTCAAACAGAGGTATGCGGGAGACCACGTGTATTACTTCAACAAAATACTGCGCTATCGCAAAACGACGATGAAAAAATCGGACGATACCCTCAATTATCAAATCAACACCCCCGCCCATTGTAACCTTCTCTATCTTGAACAGATACCAATAACAGCGATGATCGTATAGTGTTTTATTTAGAGATGCAGCATTGGTAACAATGTAACAGAGAGCAGTGGCGTTCTCTATATTGCTTTCAAATCGGTCACATTTACTTTTGAAACCTTGATGCTTTTATAGGCAAACACCAAAGTTCCAGAAGTTTCTATACATCTGTGCAATATACAATTATAGAATTACTGGCAATTATTTTATCAAAATCGATCAAAACCTAATCTTTAATAATCTTTTAACTCCACCAAAATTAGTATAATTTTTAATACATTATATTATTTAACATTGCAATCCATTGTTTACCAAGGATGATGATGACAGAAGTTGACATTTATAACTTCGCATCCTTGGTAATGATGACAGAAGTTGACATTTATAACTTCGCAGCTACTATTGATGCTCTAAGTTGTGAAAATGTTGACAAGTTGATTATCCGAAACAGTATATTTAATTATCAAAGCTGATTTCAATTTGGAATTTGGAATTTCTATTATTCACTTTCATAATTATACCTAAATAACTATCAACATTTTTATGTAGCCGAATTACAAAATCAATTACTTTAGCTGCCCGTATTTCCAAATTACATGTATGTACACAACATTTATTATTCCAAGGCACACCAATATCATCATTTATATAATTTCGTATAAAGTATTTTCTCCCGTACCTCATATTGTTACAAACGTCCCTATCCCCTGAAATTTTTACTAATTGTAAAAATTTCATTTACCATAAATACTTTTTAAATTATAACTATTAACGTTTACGTTTTATAAAATTCCCCATTGGTGTGACTTGGATTGTCTAAATACAATTTGACCTGGATTTTTTTTACATAATCAATTCATATTATATCAATTTTATATTATATATCATGACCTGGATATCTTTGACTTAGATATTAAACGATTTCTTTTATGTACAATTCATGCTTCTGAATATGATTTCAACAATCATTTAACGTTGATTCACAATGTCCATATCCATTATTCAAAGTTCATTCCTCTCTTATTACTAATTATCGTCCTAAGTAAAAGCAAAAGCCAAATATATGCATATAATAATACATGTGAACCTCATGCACTGATTCACATATTTAGTCAAGGTAATGTTTATGAGAAATGTTTATTTACAGTTTATCTTCAAAATTACTGGAATTATATGTCCTCCGTCTTGTAATTAAATGTCCACGGAAAATCCTCCGTCTTGTAATAATTGTTCACGGAAAATCCTCCGTCTTATAATAAATGTTCACGGAAAGTCCGTCCTGTGCACAAAAATCTGTTTCCAAGGAAAATGTCCTCCTTTTGAATAAAAACCTCTCCCGACTCCTCCTGGATTATATTTATTTGTGTATATTCACATTTCACTGTGATTATTGCAATATAAAATTTTAAATTATTTCCATTTTCCAGTGAGTCGAATTTCTTTTCTCTCAGTTACTTGGTATAATGAAAACTAGTTCCAACAGTCTTATTGATCGGGTTTCTCGATTGAAACCAATTGGTATCATCAATCTCGATATTTTCTATCGACGATCTTTCGTCAGCTAGTTTTTCTTGATTTACATCATCTGTTTCCTCTTTTTGATTCTGGTACAATTTGTTTTCTGTATTGCCATTTTCCTCATTGTTTACCGTTTTCAAATGTTTCACGTGATTTCAATTCTGGGTACAGTTTTTCAAAACTTGTTCCTTTTATCTGTTTTCATTATTTTTGTTCCTCTGCTTTCTTCGCTGTTATCTTGACTATTATCTTTGCTGTTATTGGTCTGATTGTTTTCAGTTATTAAGTCCATGTTATATTTGTCCTTGAGGTACATTCTGCATAGTTTTTATGTCTGGATAAGCGTGTGATTGTTGTTCATTTCGTATGTCCTGGTTTTTCATTATGTATGCCTGCTGTGTTTCTTATACGTTGACTAACACGGTCTTGTATGTAACTAAGAATGTCATTATCTGTAGTCCTTGTACTTGTAATTGGCTGACTGTTTTGGTTCTGATTCACTGTGTTTCTGTGTGGTTGAAGGTTCTGACTCATGGGTGAAAGATTTGGAAGACTCAACTCCTCCTTTCCCCTATCACTTGACCATTTATTATCTTTATTTTTCCTTTTGACACAAGGTCCAAAACACTATATACTACATTTATTTCTAATTCTTTTCCTACACTTAAACATTATAATCATTAAAACTGTCATTATGGGTATCAAGAAGTATGTTCCATATTTTAACCAAAAACTATCTTCTAGCATAGGTTACATCTCCTCTAATTTTAATTCATTTATCAAATTATCTAAGCTAATTTCCTTTATATCTCCTGTTAAATGCTATATTTTGTCCTAACAAAACATATTGTCTTACTCTGTGGTCTTAATGTAGTTGTTTTGATACTCTTACTATGGATGATATGTGAGTGTCATTTTCAAATTTGACATAGGTTCTCCCTATTCTCAAGCAACCTAAATCAAAATATAATCTTACTCCATTTTGTCTTAACCAGTCCCTACCAAGGATAAAGTTTCTATTCAAACCATCTGTGACATAAAACTTGTGATTCATGGTCACTTTATTCATCGTAAATTTAATATTTACTGCACCTATAACATTAAGTGACTGACCATTCACTGCCCTGAGATTTGGTTTTTCATTAATAACCTTAACCTTGATTGGGAGATTTTGGAAGCACTTTTTACTAATTAATGAAACTTCTGCTCCTGTATCTACTAAAGTTCTAAATTTTTGTTTTTGAATCCATAATACACATGAACTTGGATTTCCCGCCAATTGAATTTCATAATTTTTGTCAAATTTATTATTTGATTTATCTACCCTACTTTTTCCTAATTTGTTACTACAGCTCTTCTTACCGGTTCCTTATAAGAAGAGCCTATTAGTTTTCCTGTTCCCCCATGTCCCCTATATTGAGACCATTTGTTGTCCTATTCGCTGGGTGTGGTTTTCGAATTTTGTTCACTTACTACAGGTGGTGCAGGGAGCGCTAAATTGCTTATTTGACTGAGATGTATGATCTTGCATTTGGGGTGTCGAAAGTGCTAGCATCTGAGGTGGCGCGTGGTAGTGCTAACGTTTGATCGTTTGGCTGAGCATGTTTGTAGGTAAATTGTGGAGGTCGCAGGTTGTAATTTTGCCTATTTTGATAGGTATTATGTGCAAATTGCTGAGGTGGTGGATTGTAACTTTGCTTATCATGATAGTTATAATTTGTTCTACCCCTGCCACGATTAAATGGTGGTCCCTGATTATATTGCCGATATGGTACCCAATTGCGAGGGTTAATTTTTCGATTGGGGCAATTTCTTCTGAGGTGACCCAATCATGTGACATACCCAACATTCTGCACCTAACACCCAATCTGGTACTGATTGTTGATTTTGCTTACTCTGACCTACTTGATTATTTCTTTGCATTTGATGTTTTAGCCGAAACATTTGTTGATTTTGCTGTTTGTTTTTCTTTACATCTTTGAACTTTACCTGTTTACTCTTATCTATTGGGAAAATTTGTATATCATCGTCACTGTCACTGTCTGATTCGTCCGCGGCATTTACATCTATGTTTCTGGGACAATTTTGAGTGGTATGACCTTTCCTCATGCAATTCTTACATAATTTATTTCTCAAATGATCAACTCCATTGGCTGAATATCTCTATCATCCTTTTCTGTTTTTAATCTGAACACATTTTGCGATTCTAAAGTCAATGAAATTTGATCCCTGATATTTTGCTCACGTGTTGCTGTTTTTTACAGCGGCATCTAAAGTTAATGGTTCTTCCCTAATTAATTTCATTTTTAGATAGTCAAATGTGAGACCCTTACAAAAGATATCTATCAACTGCTGTTCAATTAAGTCTTTTGTGTTTTTGTTTTTTCTTTGTTCTGATGTATAAACATCTTCAGATGCCTGAATTATTCTTTCGCCAAACATTTGAACTGATTCATCTGTTTTCTGTTGTAAATTTCGTAATTTTATTAACGCCTGTCTCCTATTTGTTACTTCCCCGAACTTATCTTTTAACAATTTCTTGAGGTCCCCCAACTAGGTAAATTTTCATTACTTTTTTTGTTCAACCAAATATCTCCTAATGAAATCTGCCACTGCCCCTGAACATGTTATCAAAGCTACACCCGGCATTTTCTGTATATCTAATTCTACTAAATTAGCATATCTTTCAATATCTGAAATCCACGCTTTGAAATCTGCCGGTTTACCCGAGAAATTTTTGATTACTTGATGTACGGGTACTGCCATAGCACTAGCCATATTTGAAAACTGTTTCATTATTTTCTCAAACATTTCTTTGTCCTCACTATCATGTTTGTTTTCGGTTTGCTTTAGGTCCTAACCCCCCCTGCTATCCTATAACACCCATTTTCTGATTCACTATTGTATTTGTTTTCAGTTTTTACTTCTGATTGATTTAAACTTCTTTGTTTAGCTTCATCTATTTCTTTATTATATATTTCATCTTCTATGTCATCTAATGCTGTAGCAAGGCTACTTAATTTAATTTTACTACTACTATCTGCCATTTTAGATAAATTTAATAGTCAAGTATATTTTTATAATTAGAGTTTTATTTCGAAATGTTATGTTTTATGTTTAACTAATTTTGTTAAAGTTAAATGATATTGCCAAAAATAAGTTTTGAGTTTTAGTTATGTTTTAAACAATTCAAATTAAGTTTCAAAATATAGACTTTTGAAATTTTAACTAGTACAAGTTAAAGTTTAGAATTTGTCAAAAAGAAAATTTTTACAAGTTATGGTCAAATAATAGTATACTAAGAGAAGTAAAAGTCTTACCTTTAAGTCCAGGTCTGAACGGCGCCAAATCGATACCTGTAACCTTCTCTATCTTGAACAGATACCAATAACAGCGATGATCGTATAGTGTTTTATTTAGAGATGCAGCATTGGTAACAATGTAACAGAGAGCAGTGGCGTTCTCTATATTGCTTTCAAATCGGTCACATTTACTTTTGAAACCTTGATGCTTTTATAGGCAAACACCAAAGTTCCAGAAGTTTCTATACATCTGTGCAATATACAATTATAGAATTACTGGCAATTATTTTATCAAAATCGATCAAAACCTAATCTTTAATAATCTTTTAACTCCACCAAAATTAGTATAATTTTAATACATTATATTATTTAACATTGCAATCCATTGTTTACCAAGGATGATGATGACAGAAGTTGACATTTATAACTTCGCATCCTTGGTAATGATGACAGAAGTTGACATTTATAACTTCGCAGCTACTATTGATGCTCTAAGTTGTGAAAATGTTGACAAGTTGATTATCCGAAACAGTATATTTAATTATCAAAGCTGATTTCAATTTGGAATTTGGAATTTCTATTATTCACTTTCATAATTATACCTAAATAACTATCAACATTTTTATGTAGCCGAATTACAAAATCAATTACTTTAGCTGCCCGTATTTCCAAATTACATGTATGTACACAACATTTATTATTCCAAGGCACACCAATATCATCATTTATATAATTTCGTATAAAGTATTTTCTCCCGTACCTCATATTGTTACACCATTCTCTCACGGGTATTCTGTTTCTCTTCAGGGATGTTTCCGAGAAAGATCCGGAAATTTTTTATAATCCGAGAATCACCAAAGTTGACATAACCATCGAGGGAGAGCCGAACCAACTCTTCACCGCCGGAATGAGACCCAGACACCACTTTGATGAAATTAAAAGGTTTTTCATGGGTTCCCTGAATCGCGAAACGATCACGGAAACGGTCGCCAAGGAACTCGACATGAGTCATGTGACTCTGGGAAAATATCTCAAAGATCACTTCGGTCTCTGGCTAGACTTGCGCACAACGTCCGAAAATCGTCTCCACGGCACGGGTCGCAAGCTTCAAAACATCAGCGAAGACGTTTCCGTCCGAATCGAGAGAAAACCCGAAACCGATACCGATTCCTTGGACGTTTACATTTTCGTCGTCAAAGACGGACAGATCAATATGTCGAACGGTCAGTTCGTGAATGTAATATTTTAAAAAATTTTAAATCATTAAAAAATGTACATTAAACAACCTCATTCCGCCATGATCGTGGGTGCCACCGGTTGTGGGAAGACGGAGTTTGTCCTCGATCTGTTGAAACCGAATACAAAAAATTTCTTCGAGCACATCGTGATCTTATGCCCTTCGATCGATTTCAACAAGGCCTATAAATCGAGAAAATGGATAGGCGAAGATTTAAAACACCCGAAAGACAAACGAGTCGTCATCGTCAACCCCGTGTCGAAAACGGGAGAAGAGAAATTGCAGGAAACGTTACAACTTTATTACGATAAATACAAAGGAACGTCCACGTTGTACATCATAGACGACTGTTCTGCCACGAAGCAGATCAAAAAGAAAGCGGACGCCTTGTCCATGTTGGCGTTTTCGGGAAGACACGCCGACCAGTCCGTGTGGGTATTGACGCAAAGATATAATAGCGCGTCCAAAGATTTTCGCACGCAGGTCAAGTGGGTCGCGCTCTTCTATACGAAAGACAAGTTTAGCTACAACGAATGCTTGGACGAGAATGACGTCGTCACGGAAGACAGACGAACCCTGAAAGACTTGTTGTCGCAGCACAAACATTCTAAATTAATCTTGTGTACGGAACAACCGACGGGGTACAAGTTTATGCAATAATTTATATTTTTGTAAATATAAATTAGTACTTTCGGGGTCTTCCACATGTTTGGGGAGGTCCTCTAGACTTTATATAATAATAATGACTTCGCTGTCTTCTGTTATCGCAGGAATAACACGTGGCGTGGTGGGCAGAATCAGACACCATCTTCCACACGATTCACAAAATTTCAAAGGGCGAAAATCGCGTTTTTTCATATATTTGTGGTGAATAGAACAAAAGATCGAATTCGGAGCGGTCTTATGAGGACATGGAGAATCGCGAATCCTTCTAACGTGTACAGGCATCTGACACATCGTTCTGTCATTCGGCTCTACCCCGATACTATGGAACAGTTTATTTAAATCCATTTTATTATACATAGAAATTTTCTTATGCTATTTCAATTATTATTCATCATCCTCGTCGTCTGAGTTAGGCTCGTACTCGATTTCGTCTACCATCTCATCAACTATGTCACTTGCCGTAACTAATCTCCTAACAGCAACAACATCCACAGACGGTTTAATGGATTCGTTTGTAGCTCCGATGAAAATAGAACTAAATGTTAAAACCGTAATAACCTTGCATGCTTTGCCTATGTAATCTGATGGTTTTAAATCAACCTTTCCTCCTTTCGTTTGTTTCATAAACGTGGTTTTTATTTCCTCTCGATCCATCTTAAGTTTTGCATACATAACGGTATGCTTCTTCCCCGCTTTTAAGAGCGCAAGATCATCAACTACGATCGGCTTCTTTCTGCCATTCTCTTTAAAAAAGCCCCTATGCTTCTGGACTTCTTTTCTAATAAACTGTTCAATCTCTTGGATGATTTCCTCAAACTTTTCTTGTTCCTCCTTGTACTTTTTATCGTGATCAAAAGCTAGTGATATCGTATAGGACGTATACGTATCACTTACTCCATACGATAATAACGTGGGAGTTTGTATTCTAAGAGGCTGAAAGACATCGTTCGGATACTTATATAGTATATCGCGAAAAAAATTACCGTTTTTTACCTTTAGTAGGTTTTTCGATGCTCAACCTGTTCAACTCAAACTGATCATCATTGATTTTACATGCTTTGCCACTCGTACCCATTTTTAATTACTCATAGTATTTCTTATATCATTTCAATTTTTATTATTATGCCAATATAATACCCCCGAACGTTTTGCAATTTCTCGGAAGTGAATGGGGCTGTCGTTTCTCGGAATTCACCGAACGTCGCGGTCGATTGCCACCCAGGTATTAGGTGAATTCCCAGGTACGATTCAATCCACTAGAATAGAGAGATTTAGTGGTATAAATAGACCATGGAATGAGAAGTGACGCAGAAGCCCCATAATACAACACACACACATATGACTTGAAACCATCATCCATTTTTATCACGTTTACGCTACACTTGCGAAGAAGAAAAATCTCTACGGAGTTTAACATTGACTAGAATGGCGGATATACCAGCCCGGGACAGATCATTATCTTCAATATTTCGTTATCATCTGTACATGACGTCATACTTTGCGTTAGGAATCCCTTACTATTTATCGGCATACTGGGATTGATATTGTCCGAGGCTTTTCTACTAGATTCTCTATTGCAATATTGAAAAAACAATAGTATCGTATTATTGATATCAAATTATTTTTTTATCGAGTATAATGCTAGAATGATATTTTGAAGAATTTCTTAAAAACAGATTATTCTAAAATAAGAAAACAGGTACCGATTACGACTCACGTCTGCGAATTTTCTTGTCTTCGAGATAGGATGATCACCAAGGCAAGTGTTTCATATGATGCGACAAATACAAACTTTATATTTTCTGGAGTTATCTAGATTTTTTCTTTTTCTTTTTTTCTTCACTGTAAATCCATAATCAAAGGCAAGTTGGATATCAATTTTCAAAAGCGTAGCTGCTGTATAGGCCTACAGCCAATACATACACCAAAAGCACACTTGTTTACATTAACGCCTCACAAATATGCAGTTTCATCTAGCCCATATTCGTTACGTCATTTTGAAAATATGACCTTGCCCTTTGACAGTGTCCATACTGAACATCATTTGTGGCGAGCGAATTTTGGTTTTATATCTTTAGTTAAGTCCATAAATGTTTTAATATATATGATATGAACAGTTAAATATGGTTCTATATGAACTATCAAGCTATCGATATCTTATGTTGGTTAAAATAAATGTTTATTTATAAAAAAAAAATGTACCGGTAGATCTACAGAGACCTACAATAGGCCTACATCTAATAATGTTTAAATAATTTACGAATTTCAGAATAGACAATGACAATTTGTAACATTTTTCTTTAAATCGTGTTGAGTCTGTTCCAGTTTTAACGCAATTTGATTTTTTTTAAAGTGTGTTTATTCTATGTTTATCTCAAGTTTCGCAAAATTAGTTGTTTTTTTCTAAATGCTTAGCCTATTTTTTTTTCCAAAACGGACTTCTTCACCCATAGACCCAATTAAGAAGGTTTAAAACAAGGACTTTTCAAAATCTTGAAAAAAATAATTAGAACTATTAAAGCGAATAGACCTATTACAAAATGCATATGAATACATACAGATATATTTATAAATAGTTGAATATATTTATAGATACAGTGTGCATGTTTAGATCTACATCTTTTAAAATGTCAGTTTGGCAAGGAAATATTGAAAGATAAGAAAAGAATTGAATAGGACAATACGGAAGCGTATTAGGGCCACCTTCATTTTTTTATTTCTCGTTCTGCCTACTTTTTTTTTTTGGAATTTCCAACTTTTAAGTTGGCTTTTCCAACCTTATTCTTGGAATTTCCAACTTTTTTCTCGAATCGCCAACTTTAAAGTTGGCTTTTCCAACTTTATTCTTGGAATGTCCAACTTTTTTTCTCGTTTTGCAAACTTTAAAGTTGGCGTTTCCATCTTTAATCTTGGAATTTCCATCTTTTTTCTCGTTTTGCCAACGTTAATATTGGCTTTTATAACTTTTTTTCTTGACTTTTCCAACTATTTTCTCGTTTAGCAAACATTAAAGTTAGTTTTCTTTTTTCTTGGCTTTTCCAACTTTTTTCTGGACTTGTCAAAAGTAATACAAACATGGCCTACATTTATAAAGAGGCACTCAGATCGTGTGTATTGAATAAATTTGAACATCTATAATGTAGTTTTCAATTTTAAGACACCGTGTAAAATATCACGAAAAGGTACAATTACTGATAAGCATTTTTTTTATTCTTCGCTAAAATGGTGGAGTTAAAAGGAAAATGATGATACATCTACATCGAAACTACCCTGAGAGGTTATGGTTGCGACTCATAATACCAGAAATTGTGCATATATTTTGTGAAATATAGCATTGATACAAATGAATTTAATTTTAATACAAACACTCTAACACTTAATTAAAATTCCGAAAGTATGAAAGTGTTACCTTTCTTTTTAAAAACCCTTTATGACAAAATATGTTAAATGTTTTTGATAAATTTCCTATTTTACCAAATTTAAAACGAAACCGAAAGTTTGATACCTTGAGAGACACTATGAGAGACACTATGTGAGACACTATGTGAGATACTATGTGAGATACTATGTGAGACACTATGTGAGATACTATGTGAGATACTGTGTGAAATACTATGTGAGATACTATGTGAGATAATAACTGCGCTGTTCTATGTTCAAAACCAAATTCATAAACAAAATCTACTTACATTGTGATTTCAAAATGAGGAAATTGTGTTAACTCTTTCTATGAACTCCACAGTGAAAAACCGTGTGCATCCTCTTAATGCTGCCAAAAAATATGAATAATTAAACGTCCGTGTCTGTTTTAATATGAGATTTAAATTTTTTATTTTCGTTATAAGTATTCAAAATTAGGCTAATTGTTTTTCCTCGGAATTAAACTGGATGCTCTTATGACGTTGGATTTTTTTTTCAATACTGGTTGCACCAGCGATATATAAAGCTAATAGCTTTATATATCGCTGGTTGCACCTCTTCTTTTGATTGGTTAAACCTGTTTTGGCAACATTCATTAAATAGTATAACTTGATATGGATACACGCCTTTTGCAAACCAAGAACCGGAACTACTTCAACTCTAACTTGTTATGTCTATTGGAACCATGAGTAACCCCATTTTCAAGAAGAATGACGAATAATTCGTCACTTAATTAATATGAATTTAATATTGATCTCGCAGTGGGCGTGGCCTGTTGAAAGGAAGTTGGCCAAACACTTCGAAAGATGAAAATGATAAATTCACTGGCATTGATGGCTTTTTAGCTACATTTAAAATTTAGGTGACTCAGTAGTTCGATCGATAAATGAATTGCAATTATAACTTTGCCTCTCTATCGTTATCGCAGAGACATTTGCATAATTATTTGCCATTTAAACGGAGATAACCCAAGACAAATTCTGACAAAACTGGCGCCCAAATACCTTTACTTTATTATTAATATTTATATTGTTTATAAAATTCCATCTGGTTCTATTACATGGACTAAATCATATCTATATAATCTCTGTGCCGAAATCTTAGCAAGTCAAACAAACAAAAAAATAATATGTTAGGGTTATTAAACAGTAAAACAAAAATCAAGAATTAAATTCAAATTTTGTTTTGGTTGGAGTTTGACAATTTCTGAAAGTTACACATACAATGGGCGATTATTGTCAGTTACCTCCCATCTGTTACATAGGTGTCGCACGATACAAGGGGCTAGCCAACTGAAACGGGAATTCGTATGACATTTTAAACCGATCAAGACCCATTTTACTGGAAATCGGCTAATAGAATGATCCTGTGTTCCATTAGAGGCGGTATACGGTTTCCAGAATATATATATATTAGCGTAAACGAATTCTAGTCAGATCAGCGCCGGCTGTAATCGGTAGCCCTGCCTTTCTTCTACAGACATCTGTGCGACTCGCTCCGGGAATGAGAAAATAATTTTCAAACATTACAGCAATAAAGGCTACAAGAACTGAAATAAGTAAGTTGTGTCATAATTAAGATATAATCTCTCAACGTCACTGTTTTATTTTCTTTTACACCCATAACGGATGTAGGCTATTTGCAATTAATTTTACGGGAAAATGTAAAATTATGATATTTCAAAATACAAATATTACAGATTAACTTGATTTTTAATGTATTAAAGACTTTATATATTAGCTTTATATATCGCTGGTAATATTATGTTTACGTACGGGATTTAAAAGAGACTATACTAATTGGCACGTAATGTGCTACAGAGGTAATAACAAGCCCTGGAAATAACTTGCACATTTATTAATTTAACTTGCCCAATGATTGAGAGTCAGTGGAAAGGTTCGAACGTATTTTCCGATCTTTCAGAAATATTTAACGTTAATATCTATTGCTTTAACGATATTTTGTGAAAAAAGGTTAAGTAAGGCCTTAAAACCAGGACCCAAAGTCACCATATTTACTCAGTACTCAAGCTCGACTAACTTTTCATGATTTTAAGATAACACACACAAAATATATTCTATAACAGGGCATGTTTGTATATCGATGGCATACAATTGTAAATAATGATAAAAAATTGCTAATTTGACGAACACTTCAGAAATATTTAAATAAAAACAATGTTTGATAACGTACTCAAATTTTAAGTACCTTACTCAACATATTTATGACAGGAACATTATAAATGTGCACGTGACACAAAAAATATACGTGTACGATGAAAAATAAAATATGTCTCCTGGTCACTCAAACCCAAAAGTTTTATAAATAAAAGTAGTTATAGGCAGCTCTCCGACGCGCCATTTGAATTTTGCCGCCAGGGGGCGCTTTTTAACGGTTTTTGATGACGTCATCAGAATGCTGGCTTCTGATTGGTCAATTCAAATGGCGCGCCGGAGAGCCGCCTGTGACGTCACAACCGGAAGTGCGTCTATACGGAAGTGAGGTCATATCGGAAGTACGTCATACCGGAAGTGAGGTCATGTTGTCATGGCAATAAGGAGAAAGAGCCAATCGTTGAGCTTGGAGGTGTGTCTATGACCGGAAGTGGAAGGTTGTAGGGGCGGCCATCTTGGCTAAGGAGCAAATGAGAGCCTTCGTTACAAGAGGTTGGGGTCACGAGAGTTCACGAGAGGTCACGTGAGTTTGCGAGAAGTCAAAGGGAAGAGAGAGAGTTGGGTTTTTCCAGTTTTGAGCTGAGAGTGAATCTATTTTTAGAACCGAGAGTTTGGGTTTTTCCAGTTTTGAGCTGAGAGTGAATCTATTTTTAGAACCGAAACATTTTGGGTTTTCCAGGTTTGTGAAACTCGTAGTTGGTGGCGCCACCGTCGGTGAAACTAGTAGTTGGTGCGCCACCGTCGTTGAGAGTTGTGTATCATGCGCATGCGCGAGAAGCGGTAGGCCGAGCCCGTATCTGTGGAGTTTAGTCGTCAAGAGTCCTGTGTTCAAGTGCGCAAGCGCGAGAAGTTGGTAGGTCCGAGCTCTCGACTCAAGCTTGTACTAAGACTTGTAGAGTAAATGTATAGTGATGGGTCTAAACATATAGTAATAAAAATTTCAAACACACTCACACCCTATGCTGGTAGTGGTTTTTTCTGACGATGTTGACATCTTCGAGCTTACGATCGCAAATATGAGCTCTCAGAGGTCTAACTGAACCTATACTCTTGTCATGTGACGTTTTTTTTAGATATAATTCTATTTTTAGATAATCTCATTTTTAGTGTATGAAAAATAATCTTGTCTGATCCAATAAAAAATGAAATACTCACCCTATGCTAAAAGTAGTGGATTTTTCTTATGATGTTAACACCTCGAGCTTTGGATCTCAAATGACTTTTCACAAGCTGAACTGAACCTCTCTCTAGTCACATGACTTACTATATTTAGACTTTTTTATCTCATGAAGTTGAATACAACAAAAAACACAAAAAACACCAATAAAGTTTAATGCTGAATATACGCGACTAAATAGTGTGTAGTCATTACAAATTAACACAAACACAAACCCTGCATACCTTTAGTGAAGGTTTCTTTTCGAATAAGTTGGGTGGCCCTTAAAAGGGCCGTTGAAATTTTTCTCGTTGGAGAAAAAGTCCTATTGGTCATCCAGCAGACTTCGCAAGTACCTGAGGTCCATTTCCTTTTCTTCTATCAGCTGTCTTATTTGGCGTTGCCAGTGGAACCCTCAAATCAACACTGTGCCATAACATGCTCCACCTCAGGGGGGCATTGGTGGGTACTGATGACACAGCTCTTGACGGAGGAGGTATAGGTGGTGGTGTCCTAGGTCTATATAAGTGGTGGTGGTGGTGGCAATGGACGGCTCGTAAACGCGGACCCTACGTGGAGTAGCCCTCACAACTATCAGTTCTTCTCTTCGTCGACGAAACACCGATGAATCCTTCTACGTAAATAACTCTCTCGATTGGTACATCTTTCTAAGTTGTCCATGATGATGAACTAATACCGAGACTCGGGTAGTACTAGCTTATATAGAGTGAATGACGTCACGTATTGATTTTTTCCCACGTCTGAACTATCTGCGTCTTTGACCACCTGTTGTTGACACTTGGCATCTGAACACCTGTTTTTGAACACTTGGCATCTGAACACCTGTTTTTTGACACTGTGGCATCTGAACACCTATTTTTTGACACTTTGGCATTTTGAAACACCTGTTTTTGACATTTTTGACCAACTTGGCATCTGGCACCTGTTGTTTGTAGTCTGTCTAGACATCTACGTCTAGACATCTACGTCTAGATATTTGCCCATTGTTTTATAAGGTACAGAAACTGTCACTCCTTTTTAATATTTCTTATTCTATATAGAAAATAAAACGAAAATACAATACATTCTAGTTTTATGAATCTATAAAACATACAAGACTAGAATATTAAAGACTATATAAATGTGATGATACTTCGTTTGAGTATCTATACAGTTCTTTTCTTTTCATTATAAAATACAGTCTACAGTAACCGTACTTCATTTTAGATTTGACCACGAAGCATACGCACGGAAATGGCTAAATTTACCAAACTTTGATTTATTGTTAAATGAAAGACAAGAACAGGCGAGAAGTCAAAGGCAAGCTCCAGCAGAGAGATCAACGGGGTGATGGATTTAATGCCAATAGGCAACTTCACCGATTATAGTGATTACTATAAAGTAGACACTCTGAGTGAGCGTAAATCACGTAAGTTTAAAAACGGCCTCGAATGTGTACCAAGTCAAGTTTAAGCATTTTTTCTAAAGATGCCATACACTTAGTATCAGAAGTAATAGATCATATGTTGACTTCTATAGAAAGAACAAACTACAGTGTGAAGAATCGGGGATAAGATGCGAGTCAATATACATCATCCATCGTTTAAAAAGTGAAGTGTGGGTAGAATTTACAGATGCTAAAGACCTGAATGCTGATCTACTCATGGAAAAAATTGAGAAGTTGCAAAGTGCAACAGAGTAATGAAAATTTTAGAATAGAAGATGGGTCTACCACCCTGTCAGTAAATCCATGTCATACAACCTGTAGGTAGCGGGGGTGGAAAACGAAAATATCATCTCAGTGTTGATAAGGAAAGTGTTTGTGAACAAAAAGAAACAAAAAGCAAAGTTTGATACAGATCAAGAATACAGACAAGACCTGTTTAGCTCGTGCTATTGTAGTTGGTCGTTTTCATTGTCAGAAACCTGGACTTGGAGATGGAGACAAGTACAAAAACTGGAAACGCTATTGGCAAAATTTGATTTATGGTGATGCAAGTCGACATACTCTTCAACGACGAGAAAGGCTCATGCCTAATGCAACAAACTGGATTGATCCCCAGCAAGAGAGTGGACCTGAAGATTGGCAACGTTTTCAGGCCGCATTGTTACCCTCCGCTATCGTTTGAAAATCTACGAGTTGAATACCAACACAAAACCCGATTGACATTAAATGTACTGTATAGTGGTGTGGGATCCGGGGCCCCCATTCACGTTTTGTACGATGATCACCATTACGATTGTATCGTATCTATGTCTGACTCTTTGGAATGTAATTACTATTGCGACCGTTGTGATGTGGGTTATGATCATATAGAAGATCACCGATGTCCTCAATGCTGCTTTCGTTGTTTTGCTTCGTCGCCCTGTGTTCCCGACAACACGATAAAACCTATAGAATGTACACATTGTCAGGGGACATTCTCATCGACTCGGTGTTACGAGAATCATTTGAAGCCTTATAGTAGTAATAACAACCACTACTCCATGTCAGCTAATGACTCGATGTCCCACTTGTCAAGTATGGCTTGAGTAAGAAACAATTCACACACAACACTGTTTGTCAAGAAAAGAAAGAAAAAAAATGTCGCCATTGTAAACAGATCGTGGATCTAGATCATCGCTGTTTTATCAAACAACGGATCCCTTTCAGGATGAATCATCTTCACCCCCTTATTACATTTTCTATGATTTTGAGTGCACCCAGGATACCGGAGAACACAAACCTAATCTATGTATTGCTCATCGTGTATGTCCCCAGTGTCCATCGATGATTGGTCGGTGAGCAAATGTAAAACCATGGAAGATCATCGTATTTACATTCCGAGGTCCCACGACACTCACTGATTTTTTGAGTTGGTTATTTCAAACGACCGTGTATGATGACATACATCAAAGAGAAAAATTTTGGGGAGAGAAACTTTTACATGATGGAGCTATAGCTATTTGCTCATAACTTTAAAAAAGGGTACGATGGACAGTTTATTTTACATCATCTGGTACATCATGCCTGTGTTTTTTTTTTAAAAACCTGATGTGATCATGAACGGTTCTAAGAATATGTCTATGACGGCTGGAAACATCAGGTTTAGAGACTCATGTAATTTCTTGGCATTTCCTTTAGCTTCGTTACTAAAGCTTTTGGATTGACTGAACTCAAGAAAGGCTACTTTCCCGCATTTGTTCAATACAGAAGCTAATGCTGATTACATAGGAGTATATCCACAGCTATGTATTACAACCCAGAAGGTATGAAACCTGATGTCCGTCGATTGATTTTGAAGCGTGGTATCAAGACCAAATTCAAAAGGGTGAGATTTTTCATTTGCAATGCGAATTAGAAGAATACTGTGAATCGGACGTGACTATTTTTGCGACAAGCTTGCATGCATTTTCAAAGCATGTGTTTGAAACTAACCGATGTGGACCCCTTTGCTGAATCGATTACGTTTGCCAGTACGGGGAATATAGCTATATCGTTCGCAATCATATGCAAAAAGATACGATTGGTATCATACCTCCGCGGGGATATCCTTCACCACGACAGTATTCCACCCTAGCATTACGCTGGTTGAGTTGGAAAGAACATGAAACTGGTCCCAAACGATTAGACATGCTCGTCAGGGAGGGGAAGGTCCAAGTAGGATCTTATCGCGGTGATGGTTATCATGATGACTCTCGCACCATTTACGAGTTTCATGGCTGTTTTTGGCACGGATGCCCCTTGTGTTTTCCTAACTTAAAGCAAGAGCAACACCCGTTTCATCCTTCTTTGACGTATGAAGAAAGGTATTTAAAAGACCTTTAGAGAGAGATCAGTATTTGCGTCAACACTATCAAGTAGAAACGCTGTGGGAACATGGACTATCGTCAAAGGTACAAGACGGATCCACAGTTTCAAAACATTTTCATTGATAAAACGTATGAGGAGTTTCCCGATTCCGTTAGTTCCTAAAGATTGCTTTATTTGGAGGTCGAACGAATGCTACTCGTTTGCTCTGTGAAGAGGAGACATTCGTTACGTGGATTGTATGTTCTATTGTACCCATTTGTCTTGAGAAACATGGGACTTTTTCCCATTGGACACCCAGACGTGAATTACACATGATTTCAAAAGTCTAGATCAATATTTTGGACTGGTACAATTGTCGAGTTATTCCCCCTCGTCAGCTGTTTTTCATCCCGTGTTTCCTTATCGGTTTGCAGGAGGAGGAAAGCTACTTTTTCCTTTATGTCGTACTTGTGCTCAACAAGGAATCGAACAGGAGTTGGGTATGAGTTATCGATGCTCTCATACGAATCAAGAACGACGTTTGTTAGGTACATGGACGACGTGTGAATTGAATAAAGCTATAGAAAAAGGTTATGTGATCGATCGTATCTTTGAAGTATGGCATTTTCCTGATCAGTCCAATACTTTATTTCGTAGCTATATTGATCAGTTTTCTCCAGATTAAGCAACAAGCTAGTGGTGTTTTCCTGCTTCCTGTCAAACAGTAGAAGATCGTCGTCTCAATACCTCAAAGAGATTGAAACGAGGAGAACAACTGATTCATACGAGAGAGAGAAGATGTAGAAGAAGAATCCTATCTTACGGACCATTGCTAAACTGTTTCTGAACTTGTTTGTGGGGGTAAATTTGCTCAACGAACTAATTTACCTCAGGACACAGTAATGTGGAGAGTTACGAAGCATTACAGCAGTGAATACTTCATGGCAGTGGAGATGATACATTTAGAAACTGATTCCCAATGACGAAGGCCATGAGTGAGCTTGACATGATGCTGGTGAATCATTGGTAACCGAAGGACTTCTAGACATTTGATGAATCCCAATGGTTTACGTCGTAGCAATCGTAGTGCTAGCAGCCTTACGACGTCTTATAGCACGGTTACATCTCTATGCCACCCTAGAAGGTTTTGGGAGAACGTGCGTGTATTACCCAAATATTTTGATACAGACAGTATACATTTATCAACTAGGTACCACGATCCACAGCAGTTGGAATCCTACTATCATAAAACAGTTTAGGAGGATGGACAGACGAATTAGATGGGGATTCTATCTTATCCCTTTGTCTCGGGAGGTCCTAAAAATTATGCGTACAAGACTCGTCAGGACAAAAACGGTTGTTGTAGAGTCAAAGTGAATCACTTTTGATAGTCGTACCACTTCTACAGTCAACGTAGATACATTGAACGTACAGTTGTTCAACCTGTTACGTGGTCAACAAAAGAAAGTAGAATATGTATCGTTACCCTCATAAGATCATGCGAACGAAACAACATAAAGTCAAAACCACAGGCGATGACTAAAGAAGTGCGTGTCGTGTATGATAAGAGACATCGCATTGAAAACTTTTGTACTTTACCTTATGGTTATTGAATATAAAGTTTTTTTGAGTAATTATAAAATGTATGAAACTTGACTTTTGGTGTTGGTGTTGATGATATAAAACAGAAGACAGTGAAGGTAGGGTTCATTGATTACAGTGTGTGATCTCAAGTACACGCATCATGGGCGACTCTCGATTCTAAAGATCATGGTAGTTTTTACATGACTTTACCTAGCGATGCTAGTTTTAAAAGTCTTTCCGATAATACCTTAACAGAATTCAAAACTCATTTACCTCAAGCTTTAAGTATGATGGATAGTGAGTGGGAAATAGCGTTGAGTGAATTGATCTTCCCCAACTTAATAGAATCGATAACATCAGATGAGAATTACATAGATGTCCTGGTTCCCCTTCACGTTCCTTTGGAATCCGTCGTGACACCTAAAAAATCCCAGGACCTCCTCTACGTATCCATAAGAAAAAGGGAAATGAAATATCGCCAAACATGAACGTTTTTATATTACTGTCTAGATCCTTGATAAAAGAAACAAACATTCTCGTTCAGATGGATCCCCAATTTGATCAATTGTCATCTCTAAAACTGATACGATGAATCGGGTGATCGCTTTTGTCTAGGAAGTCTGTACGATATGGAGACGTAGGAATATTTCTTTCGGGGGGTTTTATGCGTCTCCTGTCGCTTTAATAGAAGAGATGAAAGTATGGTTTTTCCTAGAGCCTTTCAATATGTCATTGATGGGATAGAAGATCTCTCTCATAAAAAAATACTATTAAATTTCAGATATGACCCTGCTTTTAGATCGATTCATGATTGAAGTTTCAAAGGCCGATCCATCTATTCCGTTCCCTTTTTAATACGTTTTCCAAGTCTTACTAGGTTATAAAAGCTTGGCTTTTGAAGCCGTTGACATGAATGAGGAGATGACGAAATGGGTCGATGTCCACACACATGCCAAAGTATCCACCCGATTTAAATATTGGTATGAGTGGTATCTATGTCTACAGTAACATTGTCCGAAAGTCAAATTGTAGGGTTCACAATCGTTACCGTTATTACGTGTGTGGTCCCTTTTCAAACGGGTCAAATCGCTCAATCATCAACATTGGGAACCTTTTCATTACAATTATGTGGGTTTAAATAAAAAGTATTTTGATACCATTGAAATACAATTGAGAGATGACATGGGACGTAAAATTCATTTTCTAGGAGGAAAAGTGATTGCCAAACTTCATTTTCGTCGTGTCATTAAAATGAAGTGCAACACCAGGAACTTGGGTCGTATCAGTTGGCAGTCATGTGAGACCGAGAGTCATCGTGTTCACATCTTTGTATTATTTATCAATATGAATCCGACGAAAAGAAGAAAATGGGCATGACTAAAGCCGTAAGAAAAGAAGATATGAAAAGACGAAAGGGGTGTGAAAGGGGAGGAGGAAACAGAGAGAGAGAGAAACAGAGAGAAGAAGAAGAACAGAGAGAAAGAATAGGGGAAACGAAGGAAGGACAGGAAAAGATAGAAGGAGAGAAAAAGTCAGAAAGGACAGAGAGATGAAGGAAAAGAACAGAGAATGAAAAGAAAGAGGGGACGTCCACGCCCAAAGTATCCGTAGAGAGAACAAAAGAACAAAGAGAAGAAGGACAGAGGGAAGGAGATGAAAAGGGGGACGGGACCACGAAAAGTAGAACAGGAAGAAATACCTCATGATATTTTAATGTTTCTACGACAATGGTTAAGCGATTGTCGTCAGTCTCTCCCATGTACGGTGACACTTTTCATTTACAATTTAAATGATAATAATGGGCAGAATCGAGCAGGTATGATGTATCATGTGCATAAAGAACATAGAACAACGACCAGTAGCATGGGATTCCTTTTGGTCATCATGTAGACGTACCGAATGATACAATTTGTGTTTCAGGACAAAAAACGTAGAAAATTATGATTTTTTAGTTCTGATCTAAAAATAGATTTTATGGACCTTATAAAAAGGAAGTGAGTTGAATGCACATCAGGGACCATTCACTCTCAGACACGATGGAAAGAACATCAAGTATTGTGAAACTTTAATTTTTCATCGACGATGGATGCTAGTCAGATCGTCACGGATAGTGCTCCCACGAACCGAGACATGATGGATAGTGTACCACGAATTCATCGAGTAGAAGTAGATAGTGTACCACGAGCTCATCGGGTTGAAGTGGATAGCGTACCGAGAGTCAATCATGATAGAAAGTGACAAGGACTCCACCTTCCGAAAGGAGACAAGTGTGACCACGTTTAAACTAAAGACCTGCTATGACCGACAGAGGGTTATCTGTTTTCATCAGAATTAAGAAATACCTACTTTAGCCTTGCCTAATTTTTGTACGTATGAATCCAGCAGTACCTGACTCGTTTAAAGATCATTGGCCAAATATCTACCGGGGACCTAAACAGACAGAATTAGCCAGAGCAGGATTTTGTGTATTTAGGGAACAGTGACCACGTTTCAGTGTTTTTCTTGTGGCATCGGTTTAAAAGATTGGGGAATGGAGCGATAATGCTTTTACAGAACATCGACGATTGGTCTAAAGATTGTACTTTCAGTCAATTGCTGATTATAAACAAAAACAAAAAACCCTGTGTGGAGCCTCCTCCTTCTGGAAACATCCAAGTGACTGTAACGGCAACGAGTCTAAAAATAGATTAAGAAAGAATGAAGAACGGCGCTATAAAGTAAAGTGAAGTGCAGTGACCAATCCACCATCACTTTTGAATCAGTAGTCTATTCACATGAGTTATCCAGGCTTGTCACAGACGATACCCAAAATTATTCACCTAATACTAAACACCTTACAACCCCCCCCGCCCCGCGGCCGCCGATGAGTTTGATGAAGTTCTCAAAATGTTAGACCAGTTGCAAGAAACACAAGAAATTGATGCGACCCCATGGAATGTTTACGTGATGCCTTGCTATCCAACATTACAGAAAATGAGGGAAGAACTCACGACTATTACAACTACTCTGAATGAATTGAAAGGATAAAGTACAGCCAGGAGTCAGAACATCGTATATGGGTACGAACTATAAGCCATACGCCCCAGACTCATCCTTGTTTCATTTGTGGTGAAATTGGACATTGGTCTCCTAGATGTCCTATCAATAACGCGAGTCGGCAACAACAAACAGCAACAGAACAAAAGTAGAGCCTGAGAAACAAAGTAGGAAAATCGATCTCGTCAATCGGACCAGTGTTATAAATGTCATCAGTCAGGGGGGGTCATTGGGCTTATGAATGTCCCGAACAGACTTCAACAGGGGCCAAACGTAAACTCAAGCTTGATGCTCAAGAAGGAGGCAAAAAAAGTTCACCAAAGAAAGGGAAAGTGGAAACCGAACAGCAGTGAATTTGTTATTTTAGTACTGTTTAAAAATGTAAATACGTTAGTGTCACAGCGTCTAAGGAATCCGAACCGACCGATCTAGGACAAAGCTAACGTTCTTTTGCTCCGTGCTGTTTATGGGCAAGATCAACCGTAGTAGTGAGACAAAGTGACTCAAAAGTTTTTGTTGATGAACGTTTTAACATGAAGTTAATGTATTCAAAGTTAATGTTCTCATAGTTCATCTGCTTATGTATTGTACATAGTCACAGAAGTGAATCAGTGTTCTCAAAAAGCTTAATGTTCTCATAGTTAATGTTCTCATAGTTCATGCTTATGTATTGTACATAGTCACCAGAAAGTGAATCAGTATTTCTCATAATTAATGTTCTGATAGTTAATTGTTTCTCATAGTTCAATGCTTATTAATTGTACATAGTCACAGAGGGACGCCCTAATCCTCTGTCGACTATCTAACAAGTTTTTAGCGGGGGCATTAAACTTATTACAATTGAATCTGGTGTGTGTGTATTTTATGACTAAAAGGTGTATACGTTTAGAGTACACTTAGAGTTTAAACCATACTGGGTATAAGGTGTACACTAAGAGTACACTTAGAGTTTTGCTCTAGTATCTACAAGGTAGACATAAAGGAAGTAATGTAAAAACAAAAACTAATGAGCAAAGGAGTGATCAAGAGTAAAAAGGTAACACTCCCACCCCCCCCCCCCCCCCCCCCCCCCAGTAGAAGATGATACACAGAGAAAGAGATACAGAATAAGGGTATACAAAAGGATCTATGTTTTTATTACTGCTTCTAATCAGTCGTAGTTTTCTTTTCGTAAAAGTTAGGTGGCCCTGAAAAGGGCCGTTGGTGTTTTAAGGCTTTCATAGGCCATTGACATAAAAAAGCATTTTGTTTGTCCGTTTCTCTCTGCCGTCTTTTCTCTTTTTTCTTTTTTCAAGCTTTCACGAGCTCAATCCATTCGTCGATATTCGATAACCAGCCCACCTTTCTATTCCCACTGTATCGGCACATATAAGCCATTCATTCTTTGTTTTGTACTTCGCCCCACATGGTTACACAGCATCAGCCATGATCAAACTAATGACTATAGACTCTGAGACATACTCGGCAGGGTGTGACCGTCACACGTCGCGTGAGCGTTTCTTCTTCTCCTTCTTGTTGAACATCGCTTAGTGAAAAACAAAAACCAAAATGGAGAGCATCTATACAGAAGCTATTTACAAAATTATTCTGTTACACAACATGAAGACCAAGTGGTCGTACCATGAAGTGTAATCGTTACTATCAGAGTCTACTGACAAAACTGAAATCTGAGATGGAGGCAATTGAAACATCAGCAAACCTCGCAGAAAGTCAAAGATGATTTCGATAGGCAGTACCGACAGGGCTTAGAGTATTTGTCAGCTCAGTATGTTTTCTGACTAGAAAAACAGATTAGAGCTAGTTTTCGTCAACAACAGATACCGATCAGCATGTGACGATCAAGAGAAAGACAGATGATCTACTGGAAGCAGAACGCCCGTTTTACCTCTGAAAAGAGAGAAGATTTGTTACTGTCAATTATTAGTAACCTAACTAACGGCGGACCTTTTCAGGGCCACTCAAACTCATTAGAAAAGTAGTAATCTAAACTGTATTGAGATATGCTACATCTACTACTACTACTACTACTACTACTCTATAAAACATAGACCTATTACTCATTTTATTGTGTCATAAACCCTATCACTCATATTCTTGTCTCATAAACCCAATAGCTGATATTCTTGTCTCACCCCCCCCCCCCCCCCCCCCCCCCCCAAACCCTATAACTCATTTTAATTATATCACCACACTGCACATTCAATTTAAGGTTTTTTCTCGTAAGATATAAGTGGTCCTGAAAAGGACCGTTGTTTTTGGGCATATCTGCCATGATTCATGTACAGAATCTTTTTAAACGGTAAACACTTCTCGTCCATCTGCTTACGTTTCTTCTCTCTTCTCTACCAAACCGTAAAACAGAATTGAGAGTACAATTTCGTTCTCAGGCGAACATCTTCTTTTTCCCTGGATGAAAGTTCAGATCAATTCTTTCGTAACTTATCTTTAGTATCACGAATAATCTGCCTAGTTTTTTCATATACAGGCTCGATTAGAACAGGTTCGATTTCTTTGTTCCATAGTGTACTCCATAGTAATACGCCATGTTTGACATTTTTTTATTTTTATCACTCTTAGACTGATTTCTACTAGGCGTTCTCTATCACTCTTGACGTTTTCATTGGTGGAATCACGTTGCCAACGATACATAGACCAATCATCAAAGAGGTCAAAGTTGACGAGACGGAGTACGGTCGCGTGCACTATTCTGCTCATATAAAAAAGCCGTGCGCGTCTCATTTCACCGCACTTCATTTCAGAAGACAAAACAAAAATGGCACAGCCAACTAGGACAACAACAACAACAAACATGTATTTGGACAGTGAGAAGTTTTGGGCGAGAAAGCCAAAGTATGTCATCGACAAGTTGAGGACGGCGTCAGATGAGTGGGAGTATTTTGAGAAGCCAAAAGGCCGGATGATGAGATTCTGTGAAGTTGCTGCGGCCCCGTGCTAGAGCAGCAGCAGAAAGGAAAAAGCTAGTGTGCTGTAGGGACTGATGCTGCTAGCTGCTGCTGCCTATAAGGCACAGGGTTTTAACAACCCGAAACAAACGGCCCTTTTAAGGGCCACCTAACTTACACGAAAAGAAACCTTAACTGAAACTATGCAGTTTTTGTATGTGTTATACTGTAGCAGTAAGTCTAGTAAGTAAGTTAATTCTTTTACTTGATTGAACAAATTTTATGAAATAGAAATCAATTCTAAAAATAGTAACATTAAACACTTGAGAATAACTTCAGTTAGACTACTGAGAGCTCATTTGGCAGCCGAAGCTCGAAGAGTCAACATCCGTCAAGAAAAACTCTCTCTGGGTGAGTGTTTAATTTTTTTATTTTATATACAGTAGTACAAGAAATAATATAAAATAGTACAGATACTTATTTCACCACTATCTGAACTTTGATACTTGTTGAAACGACGTAATTGAACAACTTCATACTTTACACTTTACTACTTGTTGTCACTTTGTCACTTGTGCTACTTGTGTCACTTTGTCACTTTGAGACTTCATAACTAAGAACGTTGCACACGTTGCAACTTTGAAACATGAGAACGGTACACACTTGATCACTTTGCACAAACTTTGAGAACGACACAAAACACTTGATCACTTTTGCAAAACTTTGAGTACGTTACACACTTTCATGTCTTCTATGGTTCTCAATCCTGTCGTGAGATTAGTCAGTCCCTGAAAAACTAGATATCCCATGATTCCATACCCAAGATGGCTACCCTTCCTAACCTTCCTGTTTCGCTACCCACCACCACACCCTCTGGTTTATTGCCTACAGCCCATAAAGAGTCATCATCCTTTTGTTCCACCCTATAGTCTATACAGAGTAATCTCCCTTTGGTTTCATCTATACAGTCTATACAGAGGTGATCTCCCTTTGCCCCCCATCTCTACAGTCTATACAGAGTAATCTCCCTTTGTTCCACCTATAGAGTCTATACAGAGTAATCTCCCCTTGTTTCACTATACAGTCTATACAGAGAGTGATCTCCCTTTAGTCCTACTCATACAAGCTATACAGAGTAATCTCCCTTTGTTTCACCTGTAAAGTCTATACAGAGTGATCTCCCTTTGTACATACTCGTCACTCTACAAGCCTCTAGTACAAGTCTTAGTTCAAGCTTGAATCGAGCTCGGCCTTATCGCTTCTCGCGCATGCTCATGAAGACGACTCGTGGTGGCGCCACCAACTACTAGTTTCCACGACGTGGCGCCACCCAACTACGAGTTTCACAAACCTGGAAAACCCAAAAGTTTCGGTTCTACTAATAGATTTCACTCTCAGCTCAAAACTGGAAAAAACCCAAACTCTCGGTTCTAAAAATAGATTCACTCTCAGCTCAAAACTGAAAAAACCCCAACTTCTCTCTCTCTTCCCGTTGACTTCTCGCAAACTCACGTGACCTCTCGTGACCTCTCATGACCCCAACCTCTTGTAACGAAGGCTCTCATTGGCTCCTTATGCCAAGATGGCCGCCCCCACAAACCTTCCACTTCCGGTCATAGAACACGCCTCCAAGCTCAACGATTGGCTCCTTCTCTCCTATTGCCATGGACAACATTGACCTCACTTCCGGTATGACGTACTTCCGATATGACCTCACTTCCGACGTATGTACGCACTTCCGGTTGTGACGTCACAGGCGGCTCTCCGGCGCGCCATTTGAATTGACCAAATCAGAAGCCAGCATTCTGATGACGTCATCAAAAACCGTTAAAAAGCGCCCCCTGGCGGCAAAATTCAAATGGCGCGTCGGAGAGCTGCCTATAACTACTAATGAATATACAGTCAAAATAATAAGGTAAAAAGTTGAGCTTCTGTATTGAGCAAATTTTGTGGCTCAGATATCGGCAATACAAACGAAAATTGGAGTTCTGAAGTATTTAATCAACAAAAGTTATATCTTTCAGAATATTTAAATAGAATATTTGTATTATCTGTAATCAGAATGATATTGGTGATGAATTTCATTATATTCAATTTAAATATCCTAAGATAGAAAACATTATAAAATAATAAATAAATGTCAAAATCATCAAATTATCCAAAAAAAAAATCAATCGAAAACTCCGAGTAGAATCTAACATTACGAAGTCCCCTCAGTAATATATTTATTTAGCGTCACAATGACTGAAGACTATTTTAAAAAAAAATCCTTATATTAGCTCCTTCCGATGGACTGCTTGACCAAAATGATGTTTTGACAGAAATAACTCATTTAACTTTCAGAGGAAAGTGTATGAAAGTTTTCAGTAAATCATTAAGATCGCTTATTTAACAATTACTTTTAAAATTCTGTTTGAAACGAATCTTCGCGGGTGAACATACAAACATTTTCAAATTTCAAAATATATATTAAAAAGTGTCGAAATGAATATTCCAAAGTGCCGATTTAACCACACTAATGCAGTAAGTGTCAATTTGTAAATTTCCTAGTTACCGAAATCACTCGGTGCTGACAAGTTTGACTTGCATCCCTCTTGCTAACTTTTTCCTTTCACTTGTATGAAACTTAGATCTAGTTTATATAGTGAATGTAAATGACAATTCGTTCAATTGCAGGTTCTCCGATAATATTTAAACAGACAATTTATTACGTTTTAGTAAAACGGTTTAAAATCATGTAAACCTGACGAAAGCGAAAGTGCGAAAAAATGGGTTTGAAAATGAAAATAGCGCCGTTTCACGAAAGCTCTCCATTAGGCGCTTGATCTACTTTTCGTCTTATACGCATCTAATATGTTTACGAGCATGTCGAACACATACTTGCCAAGTCTACCCCATAAATAGGAGAATAGGTAAAAGACTTCCTAGAATTTTCTGTGTAAACTATTTGATAATTTCTTCTTAAAGAAAAATGCATATCTCCCCATGTACCAAAAAAAATTAATTTTTTCTATTAATTCTGTTACTATAATTTAGAGTCTCCCCCCATGAGATTGAAAAATCCCCCCCCCCCCCGCCCCATGAAAATTGTTCAAGGTTGGAAAGTCTGCGAACATTTAGGCTTTTCTGAGCTGTGGCAATGAAATCATCCCCCCCACCCCCCCCCGCCGCATCGTTTAACGTATTCTATCCATTTTCAAACGATTTTTAGCGCTATTTCGTTGTAGTGATGATAATCGTAAAACGTGAAGCCATGACATAGCCTTTATCAAATACCGTCTGATGGACTAGCCTGGGATCCTAGATTGGGCCAGGAACCCTGGCTACTGATGGACCTGAAGGTATTGTGCGCCACCTTGCGCCATGGGGAGATAAATTTCCCATTCTTGACACTTTTTAAAGGTAACTTGGTTATGTACAAATTCTCAAAAGCAGCGGTTATATAGATTGGATATTATAATATATAACTGATAAGTTGTACATTTAATATCCTTATATCCGGATACCCCCCTTAAATATATATATCCCCACGACCCATATGATATATATATATATATGGAAAATAAATATATATATGGCCCCATTATGACCCCCATATAATGATATATATATATAGATATATATATACTACTATATGACCCATACTATGCGGCGCTTTCTTCCCGTTCCAACCATTAACGCACCACTTCCCCCCCCCCCCCCCCCCCCCCCCCCCCCCCAGCCCTACTGCCCCCCTCCCATTCGAACATTAACGCTTTTCTACCCTCCTCCCATTCGAATGCTTTTCTCCCTCCTCCTTCCATTCGAATGCCTTCCCCTGCGAACATTTTCATTGTTCAGAAAAGTTTGTGGCAATGACCGTTCGAATTCCAATTAACGCTTTTCTCGTTAAACACCCTCATAGCCCCATTCGAATGCCTTCCCTCTTCAGGAACCCGTTCGAAACCACCTCCGATGGGGAGATAAAATTTCCCTTCTCCCGTTCGAACTACAAAATTCTCACCCTTCTAGCTCTCCCGTTCGAACGCCGTTCCACCCCTTCTTCTCCCCGTTTGAGCGCCCTCCTCCCGTTCAAACCACTTTCTCCCGTTCAAACCACTTTCCCCTCCATTCGAATGCCTTCCATTCTTCTCCCGTTTAAACCACATTTCCCCCTTCCCCCGTTCGAATGTCCTTTCTCCCGTTCGAACGTAATCTTTTCAGGCGCGTTCAAATTCGATAATGATATAATACGTGAAAATTTTCAAAATGATTGAAGAAAATATATTTATAGGTAAAAATGCTTATTTTATTAGACAAGATGTTTAGTAACTGCGGTACAAAGCAATTTTTAATTTCTTGGCCAGACGATAAAAAACGTGTCAAATGCCGCGTATGCGTCGAACATATCCATGTCCCTTTTCAATGATCCCGAATTCGTTGTTTTGTAGCGTTCATCACAATTACGTGAAAAATCGCGGGGGAATTATCTCAATGAAATTTTGTACTTCCTGTGGAAAGTGGATGACAAATAGTACTAAATACGAAACGTGTTATTCGTGCGGAGGAAAAGAACGCGCGGCTGAATGGCGCATAGCGCATAAGAAACCGCCGAAAAAACGTGGACGACCTCGAAAATACTCTTGTTAAATTTTTAGGTAAGAGATTTCTAAATGTATACATTTAAAAATCTAATGAACAATATAGTTTTACTTTGAAACGAGGTTTTCTTTCTTCCCTAATATATCTTCTAGTTGTTTCCGCAAATCGCTCTCTTTGGGTGGTACAGTTTCCTCGATCGTCTTTTTTCCGAGTTTATAAATTTTCTCTTTCATTTCGCGGTACTTCGTCAATTTGTGAGAAATCTGGGCGAATTCTTGATCGGAAATTTCTCCGTATTCGAGGGAGCGACTTATCAAATCCGTTACCGAATTAAGTTTACTCTCGGCAAGAGACCGAATTTTCATGTGCTTATCGGATTTTTCTCATTAATATTCTTCGTATTCCCTTCGTGGCCAGACCTAAGCTACCAACTAGAATCGCTACGATCTGAATGGGCAGGACCATCGGTATTAAAAATCCTATTCCGCTAATAACTATGCCTCCGCTTATAAGAGTGGCATCGGTTCCTTCCGTAGCGTTGATCACTCTTTTATATTTTTTGTAAACGGATTTCCTCGTATCTATTTCCCGACGAAAGATCTGATCTATTTCGCCGATTCTCTGTAAACGATATTTTTGCGGATCCGTATCCAACTGCGGGTATAAATTACTAATTTTTATTAAAGCAAAACTATTTTTTAATTGTCTACTACGATTACGCCTTGAATCAATCCCGACTTGGAAGGTTTATTTACCGAAAAGTGTCAAACATCGCCCGATTTTACTTCGGTCGGCGGGTTTATCAATACTATATCCCCGCTCTTGGTCTGAAAGTTTCTCTTTTCGACGTCGTTTAATATTAACGTTAAATTTAATTCGCCCAACAAAGCTAACGGTATAAGATACCCGACTAATAATACCTTTAAGCCGGCTGATTTCAGCTCCCCGCCTTTGACTTCGAATTGAAAGGTATTCATCGTGCGTTGATTCATCTGAATACGAAGAACATCTTTAATCTCTTCCAAAATGTCTTCTTTTAAGTACTCTCGTTCCAGCTCCTCGTGTAAAAACCCGTTAAGCGCCATTCTTTTATATTACTATTCAGTTTTTTAAAATTCTAATAGCACGTGAATTGGGCAATTATGATTGTCGATCGCGTCGCCGTTTTCGTCGCGTAAATCGATTTTTATCTCGGTAATCATGTCGCGGCGCACTTTGAAAAAATCCGGACGTTCGAACTTTTTCTGATACAAGGTTCTGAAGGCGGTATCGGGATAGGCTATGCTTTTTAAGACCGACGACGGTCGACCGTTTATAAAAGTCCCGTCGATCAACCCATTCGCGTGAAAATTTAGCATCGCGCACGGTTTAAAATCGATCGGATGTACGGATCTGCTATATTTCTCGGTAAATAGGGTTTGCGTCGGAAACCCTAGCATCTCGGCCAATTTTTCCGGCAATTTAACGGCGTCCCCCGGGTTAGCAACGACCACTTGCGAAGTGTTTTTGTTGATATACAGCTTTTTTAAATAGCCGGTTAGAAAAAGACGTTTATCTCGTATAGAATAATTGCCCGCCGCTAATTTATAAAAAACGCTATCTCTTTGTCCCCGTTTCTGATACCCGATCCGCATGTCTTCTTTAATACTATCGTTTTTACGTCGACGCACCACTCGTCTTTCTTGTTATCGATGTATTGAGATAATCTCACCGGCTTTCCGATTTCCGTTATGACGTGAAACATATTTTTTTTTATAAAAAGTAAAAATCTTTTTATAAAAATGAACGTATACGAGAACAAAAATCTGGACCTGTCGTCTTTCGACATTTACGTCTCTCCCGATAAAAAATTTCACGCGTCATTCGAGAATATTTTTTTGGCCGAAGATTATAACAACCCAAATATATTCGTGGACGGAACCCCGAAATATTACGAGATGTTGCGTCGTTGGTATCAGGATCCGATACGGGAATTCTGGCAAAATCAATTGAATTTCGTTATCTTTTGCTCGACTACTGGCTGCGGCGTCTCATTTCAACATTTGACTTCTTCGAATGAGAAATCGTATTTCCGCTTTCACGTCTATTATACGATAAGATGATTGCTAAAAGAGATGTCCATACCCCTTCCTTCCGATCCCGATTGGAATTCCTACGAGAATAATATCGACATGTCCGCGTATTTACGCCTTTGCCGCGAATTCGGCGTCTCTAGCGACGCGGACTGGAAAATAAGGGGGACGATTTTCGGCACTTATTTTCATAAATGGTCGACGTGTATTCTCGATAAATCTTCCGGATTTACGAACGACGGCATTTCGCGATTAGACGAAAGCGTTAGAACGTATGTCTGGGCTATATTGAGCGCCCAAGCGCAAACGCGATCTTCCATAGTAGAGGGCGGAGCAACCTCCATCGACGCACAAAAACAATTTCTATATAACATAGAAGACGTCATTAATCGTCCCGTAGACTTACCCGAAGATATCAGAAGATATGAGGATTGTCTAAAATACGCGAAATCGCCCGTCAATTACGTCGTGTATCCGAATTTGTATATGATGCCCAGCGACATGCGACTAAACATCGATTCCGACATCGCGGGATTTAACAACGAAATAGTAATCGCCCCTAAAAGCGCTAAACCGGGATTAAACGCGAATTTCAGTAGGTCTCTTCTCAAAAAAGAAGTTATTCCTAAAATTACGCCTAAAATTACTTCCATTCCTAAATCGACTCACGAAGATCAAAAGACCGCCATTTTCGCGATTTCG